>VVAS01048458.1:5525-18997 GCA_015103295.1 Ptychochromis oligacanthus
ATACAAAATGAATGATGATAATAAGAATAAATTGGCTAGAAATTATGTCTAAACAACATAATATTGTTTGTCAATTGTTTTCTGTGCAGAACAAACAAAATAATTTTTTTTACATAATATTGGTAAAACTGTTACAGAAATGTAACATGAGAAAATGATAATTGGTCAAAATAAATACTTCTTATATAATACATATTATTGCCATAAAACATAATAATCTGTAAATTAAGATGAACTTTAAGTAAAAATGCCTAGAAAACCAAACCCTTTTGAGGAGATATGAATAGAAAGTATTATTTTGACCTGTGTTTTAGATTAATAAAAAATATAGCAATTACAGAAGAATTAAATAATAAGAAAGTCAGTGGAGTCTGGAGTGAGGGGAACAAAAGGTACAGCAGCCATAGCATAGCCTCCAGTCACGAACATCTAACTACATACAGTGTTAGTAGAGCAAAACAACAGACAAATTTGTAAACTAATACTTCACAACCTTTATGACAGGTAATCTTGTGTTAATCATGTTATGTGTCTCCGCTTTATGCTATGCTTTACTGTAAAGACCATATTATATAAGGACCCGTTACCACTAAAAATCATTTGTCAAATGTCTCAAATGCATAAATCTGTTACATGCATTTCAGCAATTTGGTCTGTTGTGGCAAAATATAAAATAAAACAAAGTTTTAATTAACGTGAGACACAAATTAAAAATAACACCTACATTTCTTGTCACTCTTCTCACTCTGAAAAAAAATAAATAAAAAAGACACAGTTAGCTGCAACCTAATTATGTCATCGACATTTCTTTGCTGTTGCATGAAATCAAGCAAACTTTATTTACCTCATCATCGGCATCTTGGTCTGAATCAGATTCCTAAAGAAAAGAATAGATGGAGAAATCAGCAATGCATTAGCTGCAACTAAAATTATCTACTATTATTATATGAATATACGCTGAAATACATTCAAACTGACCTTTGAGTATGGTGGAAGGGTGATGTTTAAGTTGCAGATTGCATTGTGATTAAGACTACGGTATGTGCGAGGTTCCTTGGTGAAGGACAGTCGACCGCATGGCTCTTGTGCTGTGTCTCGAATCTGCTCATAGATGAAACAAATATGTCCATGACTTGCATATATTTGGATTTGCTGAATTTCTGAGTAAAGAAGTGGACATTTTATAAATTTTGTAGTCATACTTTGATAAAGAGGGCCAGTCTGTTCTCTTTGAAGGCATAGAAACTGAATACATGGTGCTGTCCACTCTTGGTAAGAGGCACCAGGTTTCCAAAGCAGTCAGCAAATATAGGTTTTCCCTCGAGCACCTGTATAAGAATATGATAAATCCTAAAATTTTCATGGCTCAAAACAAAGACTCTTTGAAATAATATCCGATATTTTTTTTTCCAGACATGAATAAGAAGAATTAATAAGAATCAGTTGGTAAAACCTGTGTCTGCTTTAACATCTTTAGACAGCCACTTCACCAAGCTCATCATTAATTTACATTAACCTCCCTCCTTCTCCATAATCTGCTTCTATTATTGTTTAGACAATGTAATATAATAACTAATTTAGCATTACATTTCTCATGTACTTTCTAAACCTCTTGAGAAAACCTTTCACACACTTTTACTTTTCTTATTTATTCCCCAATATCAGACTGCACCTCAACATCTCGGCTGCGAGCAACTTCAGTGAAGTTCTCTTGCTGTTCCAAAGTTTTGTCCATCTTGTCATCCGTCATGCAGAAACATCGTAGGCGAGCCTCAATGGGGTCCAGTGTCTTAGCAAAAATTACAAACTTAGCCATGTATGGGACACAGATGATTTCTCTGTAGACCTGAGTGCCAAAACTAACAGACTCCTGGATCTGTCTGCAGTCTATCAGCCAGAACCTATGAATGAATAAGACTTTTAGTTCGGAACTAATAGGTATCACCAGGTAAAATTTTAAGTTTAAAGACATATCACAGTTATGACCTTCGAGCATAAGACTCATAACTCCTTATTTAACAACAAATAAAGGATTGACCTTGCTGACACATTCGTGGTGAAGGAAACACATTGGTTAACAAAAGTGAGAGGTGTGGAGCCGGTGATGTCCTCCCATTGGGCAGGAGTGGTCCCACCTGAAAGACACACCCATGATTTGTTACCCAACCTTTGATAATGGTTCACCCCATTTTTTGGTAACCTTTAGATAGGATTTGTCTTTCCATTGATGGAATTAAGCTAAGATACATCCAACACCACGACAAGCAGATGAAATTGCATTAGTGAAACAAAGTCAATTTTTTTAATAGTGCATGCTGAAAAATATCCAATGTTAACTTAAGGACTTTACATTGAGATTTTAAACATAATGAGAGCATAAAAGTAAATTAATAAAAACATAGATATCTTGAAAAAATAAGGTCAAAAACAGCAATTGCACAAGAAACAAATAAAATGTAAGCAATAAATTTAGATGGCAGTGGATTATAGAGGCAACATTTCATCATGTCATCCAATGAGGGGTATCTGATAGTTGTCCTAGATGTTTTCTTTATAAAACAAAAGGTTTCATTTTATCTTTAGATACTTACCTGTAATGCTGCAAAGCAAACGTAAAGTGGGGGTCTCCCCACTGAATGTTGCATCACTATTGGAGCTCTTGGGAATTGGGATTGTCATTGTGATGGGTTTGTGGAACTTCCTCCTTCTTGGCTCCAATGTGACAATTGGGCTGAAAGTTGCTTTGTTACCAAGAATCTTTCTCACCACTTCGACATCGATGGGCTGAGCCTGGGAGATTATATATATATTAACTTTTTTTTTTTTCATAGCCATAATCTGAATATTCTGTTGGTATACTGGTCAAGGAATGTACGCACCTGTAGCCCAACTCTAATCTTCTTAGTAAGGGCTCCTTCAGGGAAGACAGCCTGGACCTGGGGCACAAGAGTACTACTGAGGACCCCACCCTCTGGACCAATCAAATGACTGTCCTGCTTTATCCTTGACACTACAGCAAAATACTGCGGGAAGTCTCTGGTGATGATGCGACATATTCTTTTCTTCTCAAGCTCCTCGGGGGAATCAAGTTCTGTGAAAGTGATATAAAGTATAAACTCAGTGCTTTGCTTTTCCCCTCATTATTTACTACAACTCTTTCCTGCTCTTGTGTTGCCAGTACCAGTCCAGTTCAGATCTCTTACTTTCATCCATGCCATTAAGTATTTGATTCAATTCCTCTTCAGTGAAGTCACAATGGTGTTCCTTCCAGCTCTCCCCTGTTTCACTCCTTAAGATCACTAGCTCTCGCTCTGTGCCCCGCAAAGCAGCAAAATGGGGAATCTCTACAATCACGGGCCTACAAGGTGTGACAAAGTAAAAGCAAATACAAATTGCACTTTGTTCATGATTGTCAGGCTGACTACAGAGAAAATCAGAGATAGTATCATGTTTAGGCTGGCAAACGAATAACATAAAAAGAAACAAAAACAAAGTCAGTTCAAAGTAACTTGAAAAATATGTAAACATAAAGAAAACATCCATTCCACATCAGGACAGCAGAGTGCAACTAGAAACATGACTGGGGATAGGTGCTGGTGGGAAGGATGAAGAAAACTCAACATTATAAGTCTACAGGTCAGGTGGTAAAGTGGCACTTTTCTAGTAAAAAAGAAGGGAAGTAGCAAATTAAAAAAATAAATGAATAAAAAATATATTATGAAAAACTCAAAACATCTAATTTGAACACAAGGGGAAAACATGGGTGGGCGTGTAACCAGGATTTGAGGGCAGTCTGGTATCCCCCTCACATGGTCCTACCCGAGGAACTTGGTTCCTGGAGGACCCAGCTGCAGGATGCGACTGACCAGGCTCTCACCCTCATTCAGAGGGGGTGGAGCTGTAGGTAGGTGGAGCTTACTGATCCATACGCAGCACAGAGGAGGAGTGAAGAAGAAAGTATGAACACACCACACAACTGTTGAAACACACTTATACAAGATAATACAAAACCACAAGCAAGTACACAAACTGTTAGCATACACACACACACACACACACACACACACACACACACCCAACCATACACTTACCCCAAAAACTGGGCTCCAGTGGGTCCCACTTCTATGATGCGACCAGCCAGCCCTTCACCCTCCACCATAGGGGGCATAGAGGCCAAACGATGTCTCTTCACCAGCCTGCATGTCACCCGCGTAGGCGCAGAGCACTTTCTTGGTGGCACAATAATTCGCAAGCCATTGTGACGGCAACCACGCATAGCTCCACCTCTGGCATCTACCATAAAGCTGACCAGGAAGCTAAAGAAAAGGCACCAGCAACAGATAAGTTGGTTTCCAAACATTCAGACAACATATGCAATATTTCTGATGATAAATGTTTTGTTTGTCTTTAAATCTCCATGCTGACGTGGCAACTGAAGCAATTAAAGAGAAAAGCAAAGTACTACTTTTGTGACAGTAAAGATAACAACAAGAAGGTCTCACTAAATAATATTTTATCCTGCATAAATGCGTTTCAGCTTTATTCTACTTTAACCATTTAACTTGCAAGACAGGCAGCAAAAGAAATTGATCATCTGGTTAGGACATGGAATGTAGTACAAGCAGATCTATAAAGAATAAGGTTTTTGATTTAACTATATTCTTCTTATAATAACATCGAATTAAAAGCAGGGCAAAATTTGAAATGGATAGGTTAGAATGGAAAGACATTATCTCTGCAGCTAAAGCTTTTTGTGATTTGTTGACAACAAGAAGGAAAAAAAGAATAAGAACTGTCTTATTCTTTAAGGACTATCAAATTAAGATCTAACTTTTTTAGATGTCCCACTGTGTACTCTAATATAAAATCATTCATTGTCTCAGCAGATCATCAAGATTAGAGAAGTCAGATCTGCATTAAGGATAAAAAAAAATCTGGTTAATCCAGGTAATGTAAGGGCATTCATTATGAAATAAAGCAGAGAAACAGGATCAAAATGAGAAGGTCATTCAATAGTGATGAAGGAAAAAGAAGTAAGGGCACAAAGGAGAGAATAAAGTAGCCAAAATAAAGAGTTTCACCTGCTGTTGTCATGGTCTAGGCATGGTGAGGAACGGCTAGAAGCAGAATACAAAAAACAACACATACACACACACAGTCACAAATACAGGCAAGATAAGAGAATGCACAACGAAGCAACAAGAAAATAAACACAAAGAGAAAGAGAGAAAAAGAATGAGTAAAAGTGAGAAAAACCTGACCAGACAGAAAAATACACAGCAGCAAAGATAAAAGAAGTAGAGTAGAAAACACAGGTGTGAAGGCATGAAAAATACAAGTACACCTGAAAAAAAATAAAAGCATGTGAAAGATGGAATCTCCATTTCAGGATATAATGATAATGACCATCCTTGCAGCAGTGTAATAACCAGCACAAGCAGCAGACTGTTTGATATTTTGTCACACGAGATATGCTGAAGGACAGGTGCAAACAGGATGGAGATTTACTGAAATGAAGGAGTGAAAAGCACGGAGGTGTTATTTTTTGTGGAGCAAGTGACCTAAATTACTACTCATAAAAAATGGCAGAATAATGCTTTGAGTATAAGCAAATCAATGTAATAAATGAACTTCAGCTATCCCTTTGACATGCTGCTGCACATACTCTACAAAAAGCAAAGTGCAAACTAGGAGATCCATTTAGAGATGCCCACACAGCCTATTCATCCAAGATATACAGCCTTGCACACAAAAATAGGGCCCTTAGCCTAAATTCTAATGTTCAACCTCAATCTGAAATTAAAATGGTACAAATGTAGCAAAAATGTTGATTTCACTTTAAAGTTAACATGCCTTTGGAGGGCACTGTTGTAGCTATAACAGGTACAATCAGAAAGTCCACATATGAGCTTTAGTTCTTTATTTATTTCTATAAGAGATGCCATACAAAATTCCATTGTACCTGAGTGTAGAGACAATAAAAACAATTCTGGTTTTGAGTGTAGATAATTTACTAAGCAAACTTGGGTAACCTGTGCACCCTAAGCCTATTAAACGGAAGTCCACAAATAGTCCACTTGAGGCATCTTGTGGAAACCCTTCAGTATTTACAGACATATTAAGAATGTGCATTTTGAGTTTGTAAATGTAAATGTGTGAAGTCCTAATATTTGGATTTTCTTTGCAAGAAAAGAGTGTGAATGTTTCTGTGTGTGTGTATGTGTGTTTATACCCAGAATGTAGCAGACTGGAGGACAGCACAACATTATCAAGATGTTCAGCACCCCAGCTCAGACGGAATGACTCCTTTTCATGCTCTCTAGACAGTGCTGACACCTAAAGACCAACAAAAATGAGCAGGCTGGTTGGAATCACCAAACTCTAAAGATACACCACACATACTACACCTTATCCTCACCTGGTGGCTTGTAAGCATGTCTTCAATGAGAACTCCTTCTCTCTGATGGAAACTTTGGTGAATGGGAGTGTGCTGGGGCCTGTTGGAAAACCAAGGTGGATTTTCTCATTGCTTTTTTTCTGTATATATCTGTATTACTGTAGGTTTTCCTCTAGATGATGATGAGGTTGGTTAACAGCAGATGTGGAAGGTATGCTGTAAGCAAATTTAGATCTCTGTTTGTTAAGCTAAATACAATATATGTGTGTTGTTTCTGACCTGTCCAGGTTGTGGCTCATATAGCTGAAGCCATCCAGATAGTGTCCTGGCAGAGAGTCATCTCCCAGCTCGCGGAGGTCCTCCGCTCTTAGATATTCTCCCCCATCACCTGTCATTGTGTCCTCACCTAGAAAACAGATTAACAAAAATGCCAACAGTTCTTATAAACAATTAAAATTTACATATGTCACCTTTGGGGAAAAATAACTTAAACTTGTTTAAACATATCCCGATTTCCTTTATAGTCCTTATTTAATTTTCGGCTCATCAAACCTCCTAACAAACTCTGGCTGGCTTGATCCTCCAAATGTTTCATGCAGTTAGTTTACACACACTCTATGAGCCATAAGGTGTTAGATAAGGTGTTATGAGGAATATTCTATAACCTGCACAAAAAGATACAGCCATATAAAATGTATTGGCTCTCTATGCAGGTAATATGGGGATTGCAAAAATGAGCATAGAATTCTAGACATAATTTTATTTTTCCCCAAAAATTAAATATTGCACACCAAGCAGATATCAGACATTTTGCAGTACCTTCCAGCTCCACAGACATCTCAGATAATGGCTCTTCTTCCACCCTTAGAGCTATGAAACATACAGTTTTAAGACCCAAAACGACACCCCCTACAATGGACACTTTTTATGAGTACTAAACAGTGAGATACAATTTTTTATCTAAGCTCAGTCATGACTTGTGTCTGATAACTTAAGTAGCCTTTGCCTGTAAAAAAAATTAACTTGATATAGATGAGCATAGTAAATGGTAAATGGACTGGTTCTTACATAGCGTTTTTTCTACTCTTTTTTGAGCACTCAAAGCGCTTTGATCTACCACAAGCCTCATTCACCCATTTACACACATTCATACAGGCACTTTTTTCTATGTTTAAGTGCTTTCTGTAAGCGCTTTCTGTTTAACATTCACACACATTCACACTCCGATTAACGCATCGGGAGCAATTCGGGGTTCAGTATCTTGCCCAAGGATACTTTGGCATGCAGACCGGAGTAGACCAGGATCGAACCACCAACCTTCCAATTAGTAGATGACCTGCTCTACCACCTGAGCCACAACCACCCGTACACAGCAGCACAATAATTTCTTGTTGTCTACATTTAAAGTAACTTACCCTCTTCATCAGAGACATCAAGGATCTCTGTCATTGTCTCTGGAACATTAAGCTTGTGTTTCTCAGTAACCGTCTGATGTGACATCATTCACAGTCATGGAAAAAAAAAGACAACCAAAAAAGAGAGAAGTCAGATTGTATTTTCTGGAAAATACAGGACAAAATTTACTGGCTCTCTATCCAAAGCTATTATGAGCTTACAGTTGTAGTGGTGATGACCTCCTCAGTGACCACTTTCAGTGTGTCTACCACAGAGATGTAACCCAGACGTCTGGCAATTGACAGAGCAGTGTTTCCATTCTAACAGAGAGAAGGATAGAGCATAGCATACAATGCACAAATTTATTTTTTTTTCACAAAATATTTAACATAATGAGAGAATAAATACTTGTGCTCTATTCCATCTTACCACTGTAGTAGCGTTGGGCTTGGCCCCATGTTGTAGCAAAACATTAATTATGTGCGTATTCCCTTGTTGTGCTGCCTGATGAAGTGGTGTGTAACCATTCTGTAAAACAAAACAAAAAAGACAACAAAATGTTGTTTAGTCACTGTACAAAACAAAATGAAAGTGATGTTATATTTGTATTTTGTTTCATGCTGCACTCGCAGTTTAAGTTTGCGTGCTTCAAATTTAAGATTTGAATATAACCTTGGTTTTGGAGTTGACGCTGGCACCTTGTTGTAACAGGAAGTTAACCATCTTGACATTTCCATAATGGCAGGCGACAATTAGAGGGGTATACCCAAGCTGAAGCAAGAAAGAGAGGATGAGAAGAGGAAAACAGACCGATATGCTGTACGTGAGTACTACATTGACTCATAAAGCTTCCTGAATGTATGATGTATGATCCAGACTTTGTTATGCTTTAAAAAAGCCACTAGATGGCGGGTATTTGCATGCTTGTGTATCTGATTCACTTAAATATCAGCAGGTCAACATAAGCTGCAGTAGTGAATAAAAACAAAGTAAGACATACTGTAATTCACACAGGAAAATTCTTGTTGATTAACTTGTGTGTACCATGCTATTTGATTCTCATTACTAGTAATAACTTTTTTTCTGTGCATGCTTGCTGGTGAAGTTGTCATGTACATGCATGTCTGTACTTTGGTTTGCTGGTCCAAGTTGGCATCATGTTTGGCCAGTACTTCTGCTACATTGACTCTGTCGTCTTGGGCAGCGAGATGCAGCGGAGTCAATCCACTCTGTAACACATAAAGCACACTGATCTTACTGTTCTGTGACAGTTTTTCTATATTTTATATATTCTTACTTTTATTAACAAAGTCATAAATTGCTTCACGAAATAAATTACGCATAACTGTCTTATTGTTTAAAGAACATTCAACTTAAAAGAAAACTGAATTAAAAAAAACAAACACAATTTTATAAAACAAACAAAAAACACAAAAAACAATTTTATACAGCTGTAGGTAGAGTACACGTGTTTCTTGTGTGGAAAGTTGTGTGGATATATACATATAAGTTGAACTGTCTATATCATTCTAACTACATTTTTGCTACATTTTCCAGTGGCTAATTGGCAATCAAATCAATTTCAGAGCAGAACACCATATCTGTGGAACTGGTTTATAGTGTTAACAATATCAACTGTATTAAAATTTGTATTTCTGTGTGACCTTTGTGGCTGTGTTCACATGAGCTCCTTTTCCCAGCAAGAGGCTGGCCATCTCAGCATGTCCTTCCTGAGCTGCCAGATGTAGAGGGCTGACCCCCTGTTTGGTTAAAACATTGGTCTCTGCTCCATACTGCAGTAGAGCTAAAGCAATGTTCGTCTGGTTCTTTTTGGCTGCAATGTGGAGAGGAGTGTAGCCATTCTAAACATGGAGAAAGGTAAAGAAGATAGATATTGTGATAACAATCTGGGCCTCTTAACATCAGTGTCACCTTTTATAATAACATCTCTGCTGTTTCATGACACTATCAGCAAGATAACAACATATTCCAAGCAAGTAAACATAATGCATTACATGTAAACAAGTGTGAGTTTTTCAAGTAGTTTTTTTTTCTTTCAAACTCTTTATCCAACCTTTGCAGTAGCATGAGGTGATGCCCCTTTATCCAGCAACAGCAGCGCCACCTGCTGGTTGTCATAATGAGCTGCCACATGTAGTGGAGTTAAGCCATTCTGTAAGAGGAAGCATTTGATTAAATCACACTTTTTGCATACCTTTATGATTTTGTTGTGGTCTGTTCTTTCTGCTCCAAATCAGTCTATTGTATTCCATAATGTGTATTAGAGAGAAATCTGAGACTTAAAGATTTAGTGTAATGTGTCTCTCACTGAAAGTAATAATAATGATAATAATGTTAGATTTTGTTTCAGAATCTGCTTCTACATCTTCAGCTCACCTTGCCAGCATCATCAAGAAGAGCTCTGCGTTGAAGGAGAAGTTTTGCTACATCAAGGCTTCCATATTTTGCTGCTACATGTAATGGTGTGAATCCTTTCTATAGATATAAAAGGGAGAAATTAAACAAAATCCCACTGATTTACCTTATCACACAGTATTTATCTGTCTGTATGCATCTACTCTTTGCTGACCTTGGTGGCCATTGAGTGTGAAGCGCCAGCCTCCAGGAGCACAGCAGCGGTCTCCACTTGGCCCTCCCTGGCTGAAATATGGAGAGGAGTGTAGCCATTGGTGGTGGCAGCATCTGGGTAGGCCATGTGCTGTAGCAGTAGCTGGACAATATCTGTTTTCCCCAGACGGGATGCAATGTGAAGGGGAGTCTGGTCCTCCTGTAGTTGAGAGATAAAAAGGTTATACATGTTTAAGCAGACAAGGATAACGGTAGAAGATAAATGAAGTAGTCATGTAAAAGCCATAAAATGCAAACATGCTGTACTGGCGACATGAGCCACGAAAACCAGTGAATTAAATATATGAATTTATTTTAAACAGAAGGAAATAGTGATTAACTCTAACAATGTTTACAGCTGACCCACCCTGGCCATGGCATCCACCAACGCTCCATTTCTCAGCAAACAGCGAACCACTTCCATCTGTCCCGCCCGTGCTGCCATGTGGAGAGCTGTCTCACTGCGCTGATATGCAAACATGCATAACATTTATGAGCTTTAAGACAGTGTGCTGAACAAAAAATGCATGAAATGCAGGTTTTTGCACTGAAATAAGTGGCAGCTAAAAAATGTATGTTTACTTTGTGATGTGTATTTCTGACCACTGACCACTGAGCTAAACAAATGAATACTCACAATGTTACGAACATCAGGAGAGGCTCCATTCTGCAGCAGAAGTAAAACAATGTTGAGGTGACCCATAAAAGCAGCTACGTGGATAGGAGTCAGACCAGACTGCAAGAAAGAACATAGAAGAATACAGGAACAAAAAAGACAACCATGAAATGCAAATTTAGCACAATGTTAGAGAGAAAGCATACTATACTTATGCATGCTATCCTGACACACCAAACCAATCTCACCTCTGTAATTGCTTGTATGGAGGCGCCGTATTTGACTAGCAGTTCCATCACCTTCACTCTGTTCTTCTTACAAGCAATGTGGAGAGGAGTAAAACCATTCTGGTAGAGACAATAAGAGAAAAATTAACAGGTATATACATACCGCTATCTGTAGTGAAAGGGTGACGTGGGGTTACTTTAATTTTATAACTAGCACTTTATTTTATATATCAGGAGTTCTTAAACTTTTTGCGGTAACTGACCTGTTATGGGGAGGAAAATTTCCAGGAGCCCCTGATAATCCTACTTCTAATTAAGCATATGTTTTCTACTATTAGGACTCTTAGATATCATTGGAACTCCTTGTATTCTGAACATTTTCAAAATAAGTACGTCAGACACAAGTAGCACATTTTATTGGCATACTGGAAATGGACAATTTCTTTTTATTTTGCAGATCCCTTGGCTATGGTTTGTGGACCCCAAATGGTCCCGTCATTCAACTGTTTTAAGTATTTTACAATTCCTCAGGAGCATTTTATATGAAAGAATGCTGAATTATAAATTTTATAAATTGCATACTAGTAAATCGTTAGATATACATGATCCATAGTGTCACACTTTTTGTCTTCACATGTGTATATGCAAATATCATAATAATGTCTGTCCTAATGCCAATTTTGGTGCTTCTCCAGTTGTTTCTTTGAACCATTACCAGTGCTCTTGCATTGGGATTGGCCTTCTTATCCAGGAGGAGCTTAGTTACTCTGTAGTGGCCACAGTGAGCTGCGACATGCAGCGCTGTAAGGTAGTCGAGTGTGACATCATCAACAGGCGCCTTATGTTGCAGCAGGAGTTTCACACACTCTATATGGTCTCCCTGGGCTGACATGTGCAGTGGAGACAGTCCATTCTGTATGGGTGCATAGGCAGATGCAAAAGATTTAAAAAAGCAGCACATCAAGAGAGCAGAGGCAGAGATGAGAACCAAAGGGATATAAAAAGGGAAGATACAACATATTGTGTGCATTACAAGTGATATGCTAGTGGAAGTCTTTTTGGAGACTTCTTAGTGGAAGTTGTTTTTTTAATTGTTATTTTTTGACTAAAACTCTATTTAGTGGTAAAGTATGCTGACCCAGTCATGGCACTGTCTACCTTGGTTCTAGCTAAGATAGGTGCTCCTCTTTCCAACAGAAGCTCAACTGCTGGATCATGTCCACTCCTGGCTGCGCAGTGGAGGGGCGTCAGACCATCCTATGGAACAATCATAAATGCACAAGCACACAGACATAAACACAAATTAACCCAGTTTACAAATTTTGAAAAAACAGGAATTGAAAAGCAGTTAGTACACTTTGTTAAAAAGTCACTGCAGATTTTTAATAGAAGCTGAGTCTTACCCTTGTTTTAGCATCTATCTGAGCCCCTCGATCCAACAACAGGGCCACCATGTTGGTGTTGCCTCTCTTGGAGGCAACATGTAGAGGTGTTATTCCATTCTGTCAAGGCAAATAAATAAAAAAGGTCATTCAACTTGACAACAAATTATTGGACATTGTTGTTAGTGGGAGTTGGCATTACAGAAAGTGTTACAAAGGCGTTTTTTAATAATAGGAATTATCGGATTATAGACAATAATAGGAAGTTTGATTGCAAATTGCACAAAACTAACACTATGTACCAGTCTTAGCAAGACAACATAACTGAAAACATACAAGAAGAAATGTAACTTTAATAACTACATTTAGATGTAAATGTAGTTATTAAAGACTTAGATTAAAAGTGAACACTATGATGGTAAATAGCATGCCGTTCTGCAACTGTCAAAGTCAAAACAGGCATGCAGTAGAAATTTAGCTCTACCCTGGCTGTGAAGTCAACAGCGGCTCCTCTGTTCAGCAACAGGGTGGAGACATTCACGTTACCATAGTGAGCCGCAATGTGCAGAGGGGTGAACCCACTCTGTTTGAAACAGAGAAAACAGAGAGGGAAAGAGTGAAATGGAAACAGGTTAAAGAGCACAGATCTCCATGTGAGGAAAAGGAGAAAAGTAAAATCAAAGAAAGAAAGAAAGACATTTTTATATTAGATATGGGAAAGACTCTACTGAAGCAGTATTATGACAAGATAGCATGCTGAAAAAACAGAGTGTAAGAAAGAGCATAAAAAAATGAGCATATCCCAGAATAGCACATCCAATACATAA
>VVAS01048478.1:6532-19057 GCA_015103295.1 Ptychochromis oligacanthus
TTTTTTAGATGTTTATGGTGTAGCTACAAGAAGACCCCCTCCTCCCCACCAAACACTTTCTAAAAGGCACACAAAAACACATTTGAACTTTACCAGGCTGGTAAAGGATGGCTTTCAGTTGTGTTGAAAGCCATGTGTATGGCTAACAACACAACAATCACTACAGTGGTATGGTAGGTGTCTTTAAAGCCCAAATCTAAGTGGTTTTTTATTTTAATCCTTCTGAAAGATTTGCAATTAATGTGTAAGTGGACAAACCCCTCACAATTGTTTTGAACGTTCACTCATTGTTAACAAGTTAGCCAGAGCAGCTTCTCTTCTATTTCCCAACCAGCTGACTCACTGGCTAGGTTGCTGTGTTGATGATTGTCAATATACTTCAGCTGCTTCTCCAGTACAACCATCTAGGACTGCAGCTGCTGAGGGTAGTCCTTGGTCTGCTCTGGATGTCTGCAGAGAGCTAAAGGGTCACTCTAACCAGAACCTTGAGCAGTTGGAGAGCTGCTACAAGTGCCGCTGAGTCCAAGACTCCTCATTTGTCACAAAGTCAATCAAAATAATTGCAGAGCAGCTGCCTTATAAACAGTATTATTTACCACCACAAATCCAAATTTGAGGAAACCGCTGTAGTAAGAAAGTAATTAACTCCATGCTACATGCATTTGCTTGAAAACCATGTAGTGATGACATTTTTCCTGCTGTGATTTTAATTAGTGCTCATGATTAAAGCAGGCAATCAAACACAGCACAGTGGGTTAAACTACCCAGTGTAGCATGGGGTTGCTTAAATGAGCTCTACAGCAATCTGTTGATCAACTTGGCTGAAGGTGACGTCTTAATTTAAAATGATAAAAAAGGTAGCAAAAATTCCAATTAATCAATTGATTAATAAATTAAATGACAACAGTCTGAACTCCATCTAGATAAAATTCTGTGCACGCTTTTAAAGCTTTTCTTAAAACAATGTGTGATGCAGCATGTGAAAGAGGCAAGCCGGAAACCAACCTGTGCACAAAAACAGCCAATCAAGCACAACCCGACTTCAATATTTCCAATGTTTGTTATCTTAAGTTCACTGTCTGCAATATCTCTCAAAACTACATCTGAAAAAATTTAGAATACTGAACAGTTTCTGATGCATAAACCGCAAATAGACAGCACAGTATTTTGCCCTAAATCCTCATCCAGCCTCTAGGCTAGGAGGGGAAAACCCCCGCTCAGCAGAGCCACACATGCCTAGGGGTGCGATCTGGCTAGTCAGCCAGCAACAATTGCTCCCTTAGTGATGCTGGCAACTTTTGTGTCCTTGGCCTGTGGCAATTCCACTGTGTGGAGTGTGATAGACCGGTGGTTTCTTGTAAACCTAGTGGAGTTTAATCATGCTACAATTGACAATTTTCTATTTGCATTGTTAGTAAACAACAATAATCCAAAGAATGGACACAATTTGAAATCTTTAAAGTTAGAAATTCATCGAAAATGTACAAAAATGACATTTTCTGCATGTTAATCTCGAAGTTTAGAAATTTTAGGAAACAAAAATTTCGGACTCGACGCAGCATACTGCATCTCTGCTGTTGTTGTATGCTGTGCTGTCTTCTTTAGTTCAAAGAATTCAACATGCGCTTTACAAATAGTAAAGCAGGGATGCACTGGCCCAATGGCTTATTGATATACAACATGCGTTTTACCAATAGCAGTAGCTCAGTTATTTGTTGTGTCACACTAAGTTTGCACAGGCTAAATGCTGAAAGATAGTGTAATGAATAGTTGAAACTACAGCTGTTACATTTTTTTTTTTTTAAATTAGCTTGCTATGATTACTTAAACTTATTTTGCTAACAACAGAAGGAAAAAATGAATATACATAGTGGTATCAGCTCACAATTTCATAACAAGTGCTTACCCAGTAACAAGACAGGCTCATGTTAAGGGATATTCAAAATATATTCAGAAATAAGCTCTTCATAAAGCATTCATCTCAGTAATCAGAATACATTTCCCTCTCCGTTTGTGATAGAATGTTAGCTACTTTTAACAATTTAAAAAATGTTTATAGAGGTATTGCTGATCCTTGCCCTGGTATTGAAGCATTGAGTATTTTATGAAAACGAAACCACATTTTGTGCTATCGCCCACCCCTAACAACAGGTAGCCTCCGTTAGCCACACAGTGAAGGCTAGCTTTGCTAAGAATAAAGAATGAAAACGCCCACAGCGCAGCTCCAACAAAACAGATTTATAGGCAGAAATATGGCGAATAACTGTTAACTACGCCTCATTAATATTACGTTAATATTAGCCGCCCAGTTAAAGGGCTAACTCTTCACTGCTAGCGCCGACAAACTGACAGCAAAGTAGTTAGTCTTTCCACTACCTCAAGCTAGCTTGTAGGCTATAGCTGACATGTGGCACAGGCGAAAAATAGACAATAAACCCTGCCAAACTATTTGCTAACGCTAAGCTTCCGTCTGCTTCAACAATGAGCTGTACGAGCAGCTGGATGTGGACTTTTACAAATATACTCGGTTGTCAGGGAACAGTCATGCTAGCAGCTACAGCTAACCGAGCCAGCTAGCATAAATGGTAAATCCGGAGGACCCTTAATCTGTCACTCGCGGGACCAAAGCTTAACGGAACGGCACTTCAAAGATATAACATGCTGTTACATGGCTAGCTGCAGTCACGTTGGCAATACAGTAAACCATCAAAGTAGTAATAACTCGCTGAATATGCAAAAGGCTTATGTGTGAGCAGTGCAGCCTTTTTATGTAACTCGTTTTCATTAAGAAGCTAATTATCCCCTCTGCTTCTACAACTAAGAAGCTAACGGTAGCTTGCACTAGCAACGCCTTAAAAAGACCGGTGGGTCCCGTTATCCACGTCCTGATTCAACCTGCTCAAAGCTGTCTTTTTACAGACTACAGGACCTTAAAACGCAGCGAGCGACAACACCAAACGAAACACACGTGCGTACTCCTCACTAATAAGCTGTGGGACTGGTGGGAACACTCCGCTAAATGCACCAAATAAACGTTTTTTTTAAAAACACTTCACTCACTATTCCTTGATGAGCACCATCTTCGTCACCCGGGCTACGGCTGCGCACTGGGAGTCGACACCCGATAGAGTCATCAACAAGTTAGTTCCGCCCTCCGGGATGAATCTGATTGGGTGAAACATCCACACCATTGTTCATGTAATAGCTCTGTATGTAACACAGCGACATGTAACGCGGTGTTACTGTACATGTCGTGTACAATATAATATGGCTCGTGACAGTATGACTGGCAAATTTACCGATATTTATGAATGTAGCAATAAATAAACAAATAATAATTACAGTTAAAATATAGTCAAATATAGTTAAAATTTTTAAATACACTTTTTCCAATGATATGGTTTGAAATCCCAATTTTGATACTCCACCCCCTTGATTTTATTTGTAACACATAAATAATGCAATATCTAAATCTTGATGTAGAAAAACACTAACTACCCTTCACATGATTTGTTGTGGTTAAGTACCTAGAAGTCAAAGCAAATAATATATATACTCAAATATTAATTTTCAGGGTTCACAAGCTGCACAGCAGTATATGAAATAATTATAATAAATGCACTCATTAATGCATCAGTAACTGCATGAATTGTTCTGAATTATGAGCACTTCTATTCCCTGTACTTTAAGTAGGCCCATAATGGAATGCTTATATTTTTGTACTTTTCTACAGGTAAAATGCTAAATGCAAGACTTTCATTTCCCATATCTATATGTCTAAAAGCAGTATGATAATTCTGTACATTAAAAAAAAAACATCACTACATGAATATAAAAAGTGGCTATAAATACAACAACAACACTTAGAGGGAGTAAAGTGATATAAAAGGATGCACAGCAATGCCATCCATCCATCTTCTTCTGCTTAACCAATTCAGGGAAGGGGAGGGGCTGGAGCCTATCCCAGCTGCCATAGGTAGAGAGGCGGGGTACACCCTGAATAGGTCGCCAGTCTGTCGCAGGGTATGCAGTGATGCCGTAAGGGTAAAATAAAGAACAGGAGAAATAATCACAAAATAATATTTGCCTAAAGCCAATAAAGGAACTATTTTGCAAAAAACGTATTTTACTGACTCCCTATAGGAAATAATGTTAACATATACTGTAGATAACACTGAAAATTAAAAGAACACTAGGCCTATTGAGTATGATAAGTTATCTTACCGTTAAGTATGAGTAAAGCTTTAAAAAATATCTACTTAATTCTACTGTGATAACAATAGAGCAATGGTACAGGAAGCATTACGATAATTTACTGAAGTAAAAGTAATCATACTACATTACAAATAATATTTAGTACAAATAAAAAAACACTACATTAAAAAGCCCTAAGTAAAGGGAAAAATCTATTAGCAACAAAGAGTACTTATGTTTGTTTTTAGAATACCAAAGAGCACATAAGGGATGAGGGATGCATTTACTATTCTCCTCTTTTCAATTCTCCTGCCGCAGATATCTAATTTAAGATATACCGTTTTGCTTTTATTATAAGTAAAAACAATGTGCGAAGAATTTTTACCTTCATTATAGATTTACTGTATGTCATCAAAGCAAGACAAAGAAAGGAACATTTTATTTGTCAATTCCTTGAGAATGAAGACTTTTCTCTATTGGTGTGGCACCGCTACAAAACTGCACGTTATAAAGTCAGTGAAACACTCGACAGCAAGAGGTACCATGCTGACAATCACACATGAAACCAAACTGCCATAAAAATATCAAAATGTTGTCTTTACTTCTTTCTTGTTTTAATTGTCTTTATAAAATGTATGGTAATAATATTAATAATAATAATACCTGGAAAACGCTTAACAAAATAAATGACAACAATAACCATCAGTAATGACATTAAACAAAAATTATCACACAATAAAGCAAGATTGAATTCAGGTCGACTTACACAAACATAGCGAGCGTTCAGGTTGACATAAAATGTTCGTTCAGTCAGCAGACTGCAGGTCAAAATATTTATTTTCAGTGTACACGGAGGCATCGAGACACATGCCCACTAGTCTGTCGTAAAAACAAAATTAAAGCTAGAGATTCAACACTTCTCTTAATTATTCTGTCCTTCCAGCTCTCTCCAGAAGAAGGCACAGTCATCACATTCAAACATTTACATCCCTTCACAAAAAGTTACATGTAAAATCACCATCAGTATGAAAGAGTACTTTTTCATCCCTGCGCCTCAGCAGGGATTGCTAAAAATGTGGTTGTATTTCCATCTGAAAATGGGCAGCTTCTGTCATTGTACAAACACAGACATGAACCAGAAGTTTGGTCTCCTGAATCTGGGTTCAGGAGGGCAAATATCCAAACTCTCAACATTTAGAAGACGGAAAAAAATGTCCAGGTGAAAGAAACTTGTAGCCGTTCCCAGAGGGAAGTCTGACGCCTCCTTTAGAGTGTGTGAGAAGGCCAGAAGATGGAGATGGAGGTGGTTTCGCCTCCAGTTTTGGGTGACCATTTGTTCTGTCATCAGTGTTGTGGTCCTCAGGTTCTGCTACATTTTTCCTGACAGACTCATGTCTAGGTGAGAGATTCAGCAAACCCAAAACATCTTTCTGAACTGTACTCATTTTTTTATTCCCACCACGGAGCAAAGTGCCCGGGCAGGGCACGTTGGGTTTCTGGCTGGCATTGGCCCAGTAGGTTTTTAAATTGTGGATCGCCTGGACTTTGTTATCCTGTTTGGACTGGTGCAGCTCGGGAGTGTTTGCTGGGCTGGAAGAGGCTGAAACAGATCCTGTGGAGGAATAAGAAAGGGCTGGGGATGGAGCACTGTCAGCAGGAGAGTGTGAAGGTGAGATGTGGGCAGTGTAAGGTGAACTGGGGTACTTCAGTTTGAGCTGAGCTTGCATGTGCACATCTGGGGAGACTGTGGAGATAGGTGAACCCTGATCTTTCACAGAGAGAGACAAAGAAGGGGAGGAATGAGCTGGGCTGCTGTAGCCTGAGCTGATTTTCTGCAGAGAAGAGGAGCGGGATGGTGGTTTGGGGCGAGTTGGAGGAGGGGTTGAGATAGAGGTGGAGAGGTGTGAAAGATGACTAGAGAGTGAGAGAGGAGACTTTAGACTTGCCCTACTGGGCGGTCTGCTAAATGCACTGGTCTCAGAGGGCTGAAACCCTCGGGCTCCACCTGTGGGAGTCAAAGTCGGCGTTGTGGGAGTGGACAGAGATTTCTGTCTGCCTAGAGCCTCTTCTCTCCCCTCAGGTCCCCTCAGAGTCTTTCCTCTAAGGTTTGCCTTCTGCAGACTCTCCACAGCTTGCATGTGGCTCTCAGTCTCCTCCAGAATCTTCTGGGCCAGCTCCTGGGGATCCAACTGTCCTGCAGGTCCTGCCCTTTCCTCTTGGGATTTCACTGTGCTGTCTGTCTCAGTGCTCGACTGGTCCGACTCAGAGCTGCTGACCTTTCCTTTCTGCTGAGGAGACGAGCTGGAAAAAATGAAACATATAGCTATATTTCAAAGAAGTTCAAGAATAACTCTATTCTTTCTGCCTGAATGAACAGCATTGAACTTACATTTCCTGCTTGACCTTGGGGCTACTCGGAACTGTTAGGGGCAGAGTTGGAGCTTTTATTGGAGATGTAGGCGTGCTAATGCTTCCTTTAGAGGAAAGGGTTAGAGGATAGCCATGACCCCCAGCAGATCCTCTCCCAGCACCACCCCTGCCGTGTCGGTGTCCCGCAGGTAGTGGCAGAGTGTCACACTCCCTCCCTCCTCGACCTAATGGCTCACTGCTTATAATGGAGTAGCCCTCATATTCGTCGTCCTCCCCCTCTCCTGCTAATACTCCTCCGTGATTGGTCAGTCGACCTCTTGACTGGCTACCCGGGTGGCGTTGGGAGGCATAGAGGCCTACTCCTCCACGAGGCTTCTCTGGCTCCTGTTGATGCGAGCGCTGGCTGATGATGTCACTTCCTGCAGGTTCGGGTCTAGACAGGAAACTGAGAGAGGAGGCAAGGGAGCTGAGGCTGTACACGGAGATGGCATCGCAGGAGAGATTGTCCGGGCACACTGGGGGCAAGAACGACGGCTGAGGAGGGTAGCAACCAAAGGAGAGCGGTAAGGAGTGTGGCTGGGGGGCTGACTGGGAGGAGGACAGAGACTCCAGGGAGGAGGAACTGTCCATGCTCAGTCTCTTAGGAAGCTCTGTTGAGTCTGAAAAAAACAGAAAAGGAGTGATTTGAAGTATTAGTAGAATATAGGAAAAGATTTAGTAGGATGTAATTAGAAAAAAAGTTCAAAGTGATGACTTATTCTTACCAAACAGTGCTAGAAGAGACTGAAGTGCAAAATGCATGATGCGTCTGCTGGCCTGTTTTCCAGTCTTCAGCACCACTTCCTCCTGACCAACCTCACAAAGATCAAAACCTGACAAAGACAGAGCACATGTACCTAAATCTGAGTACACTTCAGAGGGAAATAATATCCTTTATGTACTCCATTTAGTTATTCAACAGCTAAAGTAGTTAGCTACTTTAGAGATTTAGATATTACATTACAAAATATGATAGGCTTATAAAATAGCCTGGCAACAGCATATAAAGTAGGTCATATTAGTACCACTTTGACCAGCTACAACTCTAAAATGGTGCCACTTTCTAGTAAATTGTTACTAAATTAATTCTCAGTGTACTCCAGCACTTTTAAAGTAGGTGTATATTTGTAAATGACCTGTTGTATGGGTCTTAGTGATGAGTTAAAGAGCTAAAAAGTTAAAGGGGACCTATTAAGGTAATTTCCATCTCAATATTCCATTATTGATGGACCCTATTAGAACAGCTTTGGATGTTAAAAATAATACTTATTTATTTTTTATCGAGCCTTGATGCAGCCCTCAGTTCACTCTCCATCTCACACAAGCTTTTTTAGCTGCTCTACCTTTAAGGCCGCTATTCCTTTAAGTCTGACTGGCTTCCCATAATAAAGAGAAGGTTTGAACAGCAGGTGGGTGGGGCTTCAGTGCTCACAGCCAGAGCAAGTAACAACATTAGAGACAGAAAATGAAGCTAACTCAACAGCCCCCCCAAACTGCAGTTTGTCTCCCAAAAAAAGTTTTAAAATGTCTGCATTAAAAAAAAAGCATGTTTACAGCCTGGTATAAAAATGTTTTTGTTCTCTATGGACAGTTTCCCTATTTGGAGGCAAAGTTAGAGAGGCAAGGCTGAGATGGTTTGGACATGTGCAGAGGAGGGATAGTGGATGTATTGGGCAAAGGATGTTGAAGATGGAGCTGCCAGGCAGGAGGAAAAGAGGAACATCACAGAGAAGATTAATGGATGTAGTGAAGGAGGTATGACAGAAGAGGATGCTAGGGATACGGTGAGATGGATGCAGATGATCTGCTGTGGTGACCCCTAAAGGGAGCAACTGAAAGAAGAAGAAGAAGAAGAAGAAGAAGAAGAAGAAGAAGAAGAAGGAAAGAAAGAAAGAAAGAAAGAAAGAAAGAAAGAAAGAAAGAAAGATAATTCCCCTTTTCATACAATGGGTGGGTGAATTTATTTCATAACTCATCCTTTTGGATACTGATAAGGCTTAAAGTTACCTGCATGGCTACTTTGATTGATGTACCACTGAACTGAATGTCTCCACAGTGTTTTTGGTTTGAGTGCCTTTGGTGGATTTTTAATGCAATTACTATATCTGGCAAATATCATACCCTGCTGTGTGGTATAGACCACCCAAGATGTTTGTGCTTAAGGTTTGGTGAGCAGAATTCTAGGATTTAATTTGTCTCTTACTTAGCACAAATCAGCAGATAGGTGTATGTGTGCTTTACACCTGCACAGTTTATGAATGCAGTTTGCTAACCAAGGTAGCTAGCATTAGCTAATAGCTTAGATCTCATCCCTCTTGCCCAAATACAGTTAAATTAAACCAAAGTTTTCATAGGACTTTGTTTTTCACATAACTAAACTAAGTACACCCCATGATTCAATAGCTTGTAGAACTACCTGATCAGCAATAACTTGAAATAATCTTTTTCCGTATGACTTTATCAGTCTCCCACATTGCTGTAGAGAAATTTTGGACCACTTTTCTTTACAATGCTGCTTCAGTTCTTTGAGATTTTCAGGCATTCATTTATTTACAGGTCTCTTAAGGTCTTGCCACAGCATTTCAGTTGGTGTGAGGTCTGGACTTTGACTGGGCCGTTGCAACACATTGATTCTTTTCTTTTTTTAAACATTCTGTTGGAGATTTTAGAATACTTTGGTATACAGAGGAGTTCATGGTCGACTCAATGACTGCAAGGTGCCCAGGTCCTGTGGCTGCAAAACAAGCCCAAATCATCACCCCTCCACCACCGTGCTTTACAGCTGGTATGAGGAGTTTGTGCTGAAATGTTGTGTTTGCTTTCAACAAATGTGGGTCTATGCATTATGGCCAAACATGTCCACTTTGGTCTCATCTGTCCAAAGAACTCCTGGCAACCATTCCACACAAGCTGTACTTGTTCAGTGTTTTTCTAATTGTGTTGTCATGAACTTTAACATTTGACATGCTAACTAAGACCTGTAGAGTCTGAGATGTAGCTCTTGTGTTTTTGTTTTTTTTAGATTTCTCTGAGTATTACACAGTCTGACCTTGGGGTGAATTTGCTGGGACACTCCTGGGAAGATTGTGGCATTGTTTTAACACACACATAAATGTTCCAGACCAGCAAACAGGTGTATTTGATTAGCAGCACCTGGTTACTACTTGCCCTCTTAATTCCTATGGAAGCGGTAAGGGTCTACTTAATTTTCACAGGACTGCATAGAGTCCAGTGAAAACTTTATTTTTCACATGAATTCAGAAAAATGAATTTGAAGGCAGTCAAAATGCTTACATTTTACAAGTGACATCAAAGTAGTTATGTCCATCTTTAAAGTTCCTGAGATGACCACGTAAGAATATTCCCTCTCACTAACATCATCCAGAGCAAAGACAAAACTGTCTGATATGGAGTGTTTAAAGAAATCTAAAGCCTGAGCTTTTGGCTCCCAGAGCAGACAACCACAATGGAGGGAGACAAACAACGACAGGAACAAAAACAAGAAAAGAGACACAAGAAAAAGCATTTACCAAAAAAAATTGGAAGTGGCGATGGGTGATACGAGAAGTAACACAAAGACAAGCAGGGAAAGAGACAGACATCAAAGATAGAGGGGGAAAGGGTAAACAACTAGAAACAAAAAAAACTACAATTTAAAACAAGAAGCAAAGCTATAAAGAACCCTAATCAGAAGCCCTAAGCATACGGGAAATGTAGATGGGTGGATGTGTAACAATGTATACATGTATGTACATGTGTTTGGATATGTTCTGGATGTAATAATGTCAACTTTTTACTCTGTACTAGTACACTTGTTTTTTCTTATTGCCAATTGCTTTACTTACAACTGGCATGGGTGGTGCAGTAAATCACAGTTAATAAGGCATTAAAATTAAAAAAATAGATGTGAAGCTTAGTTTCTCTTAACAATGACTCACCCAGTGCAGCCAGGAACTCGTGGCAGCCTGGCAGCCTCCAGAGCTGCACGCTTATCGACACTTGAATGGGAGCCAGTGGAAAATCTTGCTCTTTGTCACCTGACTGCAACTGCACCAGCACTTGGTGAAGCTACGGAGAGGAAGGAAGACATAATCATTGGAGTGCTGGATTTATACATTTTCAGCTTCTAACGTATTTCCAATCTCACATTTGAGAGCATACAAGGATTGCAATAAATGAAAATACTCTAAATCAACTAGTCTAAAAAAACAAACGAAACAAAGACAGATAAAGCACCCACATCAGAAAGATCTTTCAAATAAAACATTATGAGCAGCAACTTAGTGTCTGAATTTGTTTGACCAGTCTTTCTTCTTTTGAACTCAAGTCAGAAGTTTCACCATGAAACACTTACCATTCCTGCCATGCTTTTAACCGCCTTTGTGAGGTGTGTATGAGAGAAGAGGGAAACAGAATTTTAGTGGTTTATTCTTGTGTAATCGTTGTGTTTGATTCACTGCACTCTCAGCCATGCATGAATGATGATGTGCTTATGTGAACGATTCCTGATGTTACCCATACAGTATTTATGGAGGGCTACGGCAAGCAAAGAGTGATGAAACCAGGTGCCTATCACTAACAAATGACTGCAAATGAAAAATGACAGCAAAGTGAACAGTGGGGCGCTCTTTTCATAATCCTCCGCTACTAGCTAGCTGCATGAATAATCTGCTTTAGTTAGGAAAGGATAAAAGATGAGACGAGTGCAGAACATCTCAGGACCAGGTCAGATGCTAGGGTAATCAGTAAGGGCAACAACAACGCATGCAATGTCCAACATGCTTGCATGAAGCAGTGGTGGAAATGAACTACACTACTAACCATATTTACTACTATATTTAGTTAAGTACTGTTCCTGCTTTTTATTCTTCTCATTACTATTAATTCCATTTTATGTTGCTGCATACTCCACTATATTTCAGTGAAATATTTTACTTTTAATATTTTGAAACTATACTCTACTTCACTATAGAGTCTGAAACTTTTCTTTAAAGTTACTTCTTTGTTATTACCCTCTACAAACGTTACCAGAACGTTTAGTGTTGTTCACCCCTGTAGCAAGAAACAAGAAAATGCAGTATTTGGTCTGAGGTCCCCGTGATAACTGAGCTAATCACACACATCAGTTTGTCTGTATTATGTATTAACAAAAAGGTAGCAAGTTAAAAGCCAGGAATTTCCAATAGGTACCTTTTAACAATATCTTTCATTTTACTGGAAACTGAGAATTCTGAGACTAAATGACCCTACAGGTAAATGTTGACACCAGTTTTAGTTATTTCACCTTTGTGTCTGAGATTTCATGTTTTTTTCCATGTCATTTTGCCATAGTGCATGTGTTTAAATACTACCAAATACTACAGTTTGAACCAGCATTTTATGCTACTGACTGTATCTGTGAGTCCTCTAAACTCACAATGTAGGCTGAACTGCTTGAAGTTCCCAAAAATGCTTTTTTTCTTCTTCTAATAATTCAATAAAGCAAACATTAAAAAGAAATTCTAAAAATGAAAACAAAGCTGTATATAACTTTTTTTTCTTTTTGCTTTTCTTCTTTGCTATATCACTTAAGGGGTGAAGTTCCATTTGCAACTCCATATTTTTGTTCTTGGACTCAAGAATAGCTTATTTACTTAAGTACTGACCCTTGGTGCAGTCCCTCAGTTTGTCCTCTTTTGACTCACAATGCATTTTGTACACATTATTTGATACTTCAGCCATGCTTAATGTGAGCATCCACCATTTTAGTAGTATAAATATGACATAAAAAAGGGATAGGCCCTTTTTTAACAAACTCATTACAGAATCAATAATCACTTATGATACTGAACCTAAACACTTATGTTCACTATAAGTTTTTGGCAGTTTGTTGCACTACGAGCAGGTTACAGGGATGAAGGAGCCAAGCTTGGATATTTTGTT
>VVAS01048487.1:0-10977 GCA_015103295.1 Ptychochromis oligacanthus
CAACAGTTTATGTGTATGAGAAACAGAAAGGTTAAAATGTGAAAAAAAAAAAACATTTAAAATTAAATAACCGATATAATAGCTAATTTCTTCATTTTGTTTTACAGGTTGTCCAATAGGAGTGGGGACAAACACATATTAATGAGTGGCCAAAACACAACTAACAGCTATAGCCAATATAAGTACGTTTTGTGCATAGAAAGAAAAAAACAAAGAAATAGGAGAGTTATTAAGCATAATGTTTAAATATATGGTAGTCCGAAAAAAAAAGGAGGCTGGCCTCATACACATTAACTGTTGAATAAAACACAAATGAGGGGAAACAGAACAGAAACAAAACTTAACATAACAATTGGTCCTGTAAATAAAAAAATGCAGCCAACTAAAGTCACTTGGCAACAGACGGGAGAGGTCATGACAGAGCAGGAGTCAGCGGAGTCTGCAAAATGTGTATACTTAGATGTCTCAGTTACACCACCTATTCTATGGTATATACCTGAGAGGCTTGTCATTACGAAGTGGTGCAAATATCACAAACATTGAAATTAAAAAAAAAAGAAAAAGAAAAAAAAGAAAAACTTTTTGAAAGGGTCTCTTGAGGTGTTTTGGTTGTTGTCTGAGGTATAGGAGGCATAAGAATCAACGGAGAAAAAGAGCAGCAAGTGGTCAGGTGAGAATAATGGGGAAAACAGTGAGAAAGGTAGGGGTCTTGAAGAGAAAAGGGACAGTTGATAGCAATAGCTTGAAAACAGGGCCAGGAAACACTGTTACCATGGCATGCTATGGAAAAGGGTTTAGAAGCCAGGCAATATGAGATTCTGCTGAGTAGCAAAGCACCCAGGGAGAATGAGAAGAGGATGCCCCTATGGACTGCAGCCAATACTCCCCCATTTACATCTCTTGGCTGCTTGTGCATTGTCTTTTTTACGGCCAGCTTTACTTCCCTTGTAGCACTACACTGGCTGCTAACATTACAGTTGGGGGGGTTTTGAAGATAACGTCTGCAATGGGTTTGTAGAGGCCACCATGGGAAAAATAGGTTATTTACAACTAGATGCCACAAAACAAGGAGCTAGGGTTTGGATCGTGTCTGTTATTTACCTTTTTGCTCCACTTCTATTTTAAGCGTTGGAAGAGAGAATGAAAGGGGTGCAAGGGAAAAAAAGAGATTAATATGAATTAAGTGTCATCGCCACGATTACATATGCAGAAACATGTTATGAGACATGGAAAAAGACGGGGTACACCTATTAAAACAGGAAAGTTATGAGAAAGGTGACACACAGACGTCAAAGTCCTGTCTTAGAAAAAGGGTTAGATTAGAGCACCAAAAATGTGTGGTCACATTTAGGATCATGACCGATTGTCACAATTGTTATATAGCAGAGTGGTGGGTGGATTTTATTTATTTATTGTTTTTTTGACTGCCAAGTCTGAAAACGTGCTATTATTATTACATCTTCAGTCCAGTTCAGTATCCCACTTCCACAATTCTAACAATTCTGATAGAACATGATGACCTCTCTTTAGTTAAAAACATTGTACAAATCAATATGTTAAAAAACACATTTCCTGCCACTCAAAGTAACTGAAAACCCATCATATAGACAGACAAATCACACTACACTTAAACAGTATAGTTTGACTTGTTGCATAATTTTTTTTCATGTATGCTAACGTAAAATAACATTGACTCTGATTTTTTCAGAAAACCAAAGTCATTCAGTTAAATCCACTCACCACCAAAACTGAACCAAGGTAAATTCTTTCTTTCTTTTTTCTTTTTTTTTTCAAGAAAAATATAAAGTTATACAAAAACACTGCTTCAAAAAATTAAGGGAACACTTGACCTCAGTTTAACACCAAACAGGTTAAACTTCAGGGATATTAAGCTGCCCAGTTAGGAAGCAAAAGCGATTATGAATCAATTTCCCTTGCTTCGGTGCAAATGAAAGTTGCAACAGGTACACTGGAGAGGCAATAACATGACAACTCCCCAAAAGGGATGGTTAAGCAGGTGGCAGTCACAGACCATTACTCTCTCCATATCCTTCATGACTGATGTTTCTCTAGTTTTCCTTTTTGCTAGTGTCCTTGTCAATACAGGTACCACGAGAGGGTACCAGCAGCCCATTCAGCTTGCACAGGCAGGCCAGCTCCTGCAGCATGGCATAACCATACGTGCAGTCGCAAGAAGGTTCGCTGTTCCTTCCAGCACAGTCTTAAGAATGTGGAACAGATACCGGAAGATGGGCCATTACGTTAGGAGAACTGGACAGGACCGTAAAAGGGCATCAACCCCAGCCCTAGAAAATGACCTCGAGCAGGCTACTCATGTGCATGTATCTGACCAATCTGTCAGAAACAGATACCACGAGGGCCTGACGTCCTTTGGTGGGGCCTTTGGTCACAGCCCAGCACTGTGCAGCTCGACTGGCATTTGCTAGAGAACACCAGTTCAACTGGCATGTCAACTATTGGCGCCCCATTCTTTTCACAGATGAGAGCAGGTTCACACTGAGTACAAGTGACAGACATGAAATAATCTGGAGATGCCTTGGTGAACCTTATGCTGCCTGCAATATCATCGAGCATGACTGGTTGGTGGTGGGTCAGTTATGGTCTGGGGAGGCATATTCTTGGAGGGTCACACAGATCTCCATGTGCTAGCCAAGTGCAACCTGACTATTAGGTACCAGGATGAACCTTACACTGTTGTAGTGGGCCCTGGCATTGATGCCATTAACTGACCCTCATTTCCCCAGACCTGAATCCAATTGAGAATGTCTCGGAGCACCGAGACTGTCCAGGAGGTCACTGATCCAGAAACACCATCTGCCATCACATCAGGAGCATGCCCAGACATTATCGGAAGTGCATACAGGCACCTGGGGGCCACACACATTACTCAATCACACTGTGACGCAAGTTGGATGGCCTGTGATTTCAATTTTAAACTTTGATTTTGAATCAAGCTCTCAAAGGGTTTTAAATTAGACACTGTATATCATTAAAGCTTTTCAACTTAAATATTTTGTTCATTAAGATCCAATGTGTGATTTAAGTGTTATCTTAATCTTTTTGAGCAGTGTAATTTATAGCATTTTGTTATACTAGTAAAACAGCTTTTAATATGATTAAGACCCAATTTTCACATTCTGGGAAAAGTAAAATCCAAAAGTCTCTGTGTAACACTTTTATCATTATTTACCACTTTTAAAAAGACGAAGCCATGCACAAATAAGTTAATTGCAGACCAAGGGAGCAGGTAATCACTGTAAATTGTTGGAGCAAAATACATTAATATACCTCTTGTGCACTCACTGCAGGAAAATGTATTTAATTTTATGTTCCATAAAACTGTGCGCAATTTGTATCGTTGCTTTGGTTTCTGTACAAGTCTGCTATAAATTAGCCATCATGGGCGCATTCAAACAAGGCACTCTGAATGCAACTGTGCTAAGATGCATTATCTAGTCCATTAAACTGAGATGTCAATAGCCAATAAAACATTTCACATTTCACTAAAACATAAAAAAAAGAATGCTATATGCATTGCAAGTGAGCAGCTGCTAATTCTTAACTGCAACAATACGATAATGCAATATATATGTACAGTATATATATACCTTTTGTTTTAGGTCAGTTCAAAGCCTAGGTCAGACTGGACAATTCAAGACAATACAGAAAATATCTGTTTGGTGTTGAATGAACATTGTTTTATATGAGGCAACAAGAGGGACATTATAGAAAAAGAAATTCAGCCATTCAATGACATTTCTATTTCGAAGAGAGAAAACTAGGGGTGTAATCAAAAAGTACTGCCACTCCACCCATTAAAAGCAAATACCTGATTTAAATTTGGCTGATGTCAAATTCAAGGTAAAGAAAATGTATTTTCCGACTGCTTTTTCCCACCATGGGCTGTGACGAGGAGACCAAGCAGCAGTTTTCAGAGGAAGTCTACACCGTTCAAAACCAGTGCAGTTTCAGGTGAGGAGTGTTTGGTGTTTTTTTTTTTTTGTTGTTTGTTTTGCTTTGTTTTGTTTTTTTGTTTTTGTGTCAAAGTGTAAGTGGTTAGAATGGGACTTCCATTTGGAAACCAAAAAAATAGCAGCAGAACTGAGAGAACAATGAGACAACCTTGAAGGGGAAACTGGCAAAATTTAAATTAGGTGTGGTTTCGCTTTTTGGGGGCGGAGTTAAGAAACCTTGTATTTATGAAATGGCATGCCTATTTAAGTGAGAAATATTTTTACTTCACTTCCATGAAACATCAACGATAAAGTAATATATACGTGTGGACTGTTTCAACCACACTAGTATTTCACTTGAGACTGATTCTTTCAGCGATATATTAACAGATTATCTCTGCACACCTCTGTTATAGTGCCTTTCAATCCACACTGCTATTCATTTGCGACCGTCTTTTTCACAATAGGATAATGTAATTACTCATAAATTAGATTTTATTTGAGTCTTGCAACACTCCTACCGTATATGTGTTCATATCAGAATTTAAATCTGTCAGAAATTGTTGCGTCTGATCTTGGCTTCAGTGTCAAAAAAACAAAAACAAAAACAAAGAATCACTGAAACTTGAGATTCAAAAGGATCCATAAATGAATGCACTCCATTCTGCAGAAGAAATTCAAGTGTGTTCCACCTAACTCAAAGATCTTATATGGATAGGAATCAAACAAACTAACAACAGTTCACAGAAGCTGCCTCAGCCACATAAAATAGAGGAGGTGAGAAGAAGACAGAGAGACATGGGGTGAAGGAAATCTGGAAATAAAGGGAGAACACATGACGGAGGACCTGATGACGTTAGTAGAAATGTAAAAATAGAAATAGCAATCAGTGTGATCAGAAATCGGTCAGTGGATGAAGAAAGTGAGTCAGATACCCGGGGAGGTTTCCTGCAGATTGCACAGGGGAAGGGAAGAAATTAAGTCAGTTTATATACAGAAACATTAAAACAAACATGAGACACATTCCAATCCACATTTAACCCATGAAACTACATTTTTATAGGGAATTCTCGCGTTTAAGAACTACTTCTAATTAATTAAATTGCAATGACCATTAATAGTCACTGTTAATAATATGGTTTTCTATTATTTTAGGAATGGGTGTCTGCTGTAAACTAAGTTAGGTGTCCCAGAGTTGAACTGAAGCGTTACATTAAATACACTGAATAAATAAGAAGGGGTTGGGAGGGGTGAGGGGGCTAAACAAAACCATCAAAGGGGACCCAACGCTCATGCTGTTAGAGGCGTATTTTTTCACCCATTTTCCTATTCTGGCCATGACTGTTGCATAAACCTGAGGGTTTACCTGCATTAGTGTGTGATGAAAATGAAAATATTATGAGGCCTGTTTATGCCAACTGGCACGAATCTACAGTTTTACACGTAAGAACAGAGAAGAAACCATTCTCTTTATTCTCACCAATTTGAAATTGCTTGCATAGAACAATCTTAATAAAGAAACATCTTGGCTTTTATGTTGTCTGATCCAAGCAATTACTGGAGCCAATTCAGAGGGTGACTCAGTGCCAGGTGAAGACAAAATTTACATCCTTGGCTAGAATATGAAGCTAATGCTGCTAATGAGGGCAGTTCATGACAAGAACCAAATTATAAAGCCAAAGGATGAAAATGGTTGGAATGTAGGCAAGTTATTGCAAAGGCCACTTGCACAGAAGTATAATTATGCAAAGACTTAGAAAATATAATGAATGAATTAAATGCATTCAGCTGGTGGGAAAAAAGAAAAAAAAACATTTTAAGTCTTCAGTTGTGTAAGTGCTACTTATTTTTCTTGGGACAGCAAGATTTTGAGGAGTGCTAGTTACTAGGCAAAATGAGGACACTGTCTTTGGTCCCCTTGCTGATCAGCTTAATGGGGATTTAAAACGTTCTTTGGAAAAACATCTTCTCAAGTCTTGTATCCCAGCAAATCCGGGGGTTCCTAAGCTTCTGGACTACCAAAATATTTTTAATCATGAACCTCTGTATTTGGCATTTCATCTATTCGATCTGCATTAGTCTGACTCTACAAAATGACGTGAGGTGTACGGATTATTATTTTGGGGAAGAGGAGACAGAGGATTGGTTAGAGGAAAACAACAAAAGGGGCAACTTGCCTATAAATCAAAATCTATCACTGTTTACAGTAGGGCTTGAATAGGAAAGGCTGGACTGGGCTTGTGCGGACTGAATCAGACTGGGAGAACACTATACACTTACCAGGGCAGTTGCGATAGGATAGATTCTGTGTTCTTGATCCTATTCTGGCTGGGCATGGACCTTGAGAAGCAAAAACATGGGGCTACAGACATGCATGTTTGAAACTGTTTAGAGTGAAGTGAGGGCTTGTTTTTATTTTCATTTGTCAGACAGACTTTGCTAGGACTGAGAGTCCTTGGTCAGAAGTTTATTTTTCACCACACAACAGCGGCCTAGACTGTTTCCTTGGTGCAAGATGGAGGCAAAAGACAATCATAACAGTGGGTGGACATGAGTGCACCTTGAGGTTAATCCTACTATTAAAGTTTGTGGTATCACAGCAAGACATAGGATCAATACGTAACTTAACTATTGGGTGAGCCCCCCACCCCCCGCCCTCGCGCCCAAAAAAACGTGCAAGAAAACAATAGTTGACTAGCACTTGAATACAGTCTGAGGTTGGACCTACAGGATTTGCCTTTCCTCAATAAGTTGGACTCAAATGCCCATTACTGCTTATTCCATGTTTAATTACAGGTCCTCAAAGCCTCTGAGAGGTTAACCTTTAAGTTGTAATGAGTTTCACCATCTAATGATGTTCACTAATGCATTCCAATTCAACACTAAGGGGAGCAGCTTAAGCAGGTTTACCGGTAATGAGCAATGTTGAACAGATGTGTTAAACAGAAATAGAATGCACTGTCGAATACAGGTGTTTTATTTATATTTGAGCTTAATTTCCGTTTTGAGCTGATTCAAAACTTAAACAGATCTAAAGAGATCAGTGTGCAAAATACTCATTTGGATCTACAAGAACTGCCAAATACTATTGTCCCATCACCCCGACTCTAATTATTTCAGTTCCACCTGATTAGTGATTCTGGCAATTCATCTAAATCTTTGTCATTAATCAGTTTGTAAAGGTTACACGGGGGAATTTCCTTCACAAATTGCAAATGAACATGGCAGCTTAAAGGACAAAGGAGAATTTTAATACAAAGGGCAATCTAAAGATTGTTTGGAAGCTGAATCGCAATGAATATTTTAACATCAGAGGAACAGACAAAATGTTAACACTATCTCTTTAGATGAAATATTACCTTGTTGACTTACGAGTGGAGCTATTTTGTTCTGTTACATAATGAAACATCTGTTAACATATTTCAACACCTGTTGTGTGAATGTATATTAAGCCATCAAGGTGAGCTGTGCTTATTCCCTGATAGACTTCTATGTGCAAGACCTGAGTAATGAAAAGCTCTCTTGCTATTAAGGAGAGTCAGCATGACTTCCTCTGCCCTCCCTCTATTCTGCTACCTCATAACCAGGCTTGTCGATCTGCTGGAAACACAGTGAGCACATCAATAATAAGGGCCGTGTGTGGAAGAGGACCAAAGGGTTTTACAGGTCATATTTCACGAAAAGTTCATGGTGTGACACAGATGGAAGAAGAGAAGGAGAAACAGGGTGCTGGAAGGTGTTACAGACAAAGAAAGGAGACTGTCTGGAAGAAATGGGACAGGATATGGTATAACACAGAAGGAGAGACAGAGGGCAGAGAAGAAGAGGAAAAAGATGGGGATGGGGTGGCGGGAGAGGGAGGAGGAAGAGTTTACAATTCATGACAGAAGGGTCATACTTACTGTAGGGAACACACTCATACTGGACCTCCAGGTACTTGTAGGTCCCTGGGCAGGGGTCAGGGAAGACATCTGAGCCCGTGATTACAATGCATTGGGTCCGATTGTTGCATCTGAGAAGGGAATACATGAAGAAGGTACATTAACTGTTTTGTTTAAATCCTATCTTGAAAACTGAAGTAAATAAACGCATAACTATCAAAACACTGTGTATAGGCTCCACCCATTCTCATATAAATATAAAGGTTCTTAACTCATATTCAGGTTGGGAAATATTCAGATTCCACCGACAAAGAAACACTCAGCAAGACGTAGCCATGCTATTTAATCTATTAGCAATAAAGTTATGACCAATTCCACTGCTTTTCACTCATCACTTTCCTATTGGGCCTTCTCCATCATGTCCATATAAAAGAGGTCTTTTGTGCTTTGACTATTCTGTATTTCTTTAAGAGAGTGGACAATCTGTCTGAACGTGTAGAGGCCAAGGAAAGAATCCAGAAAGCCTCTGTGGCATTTTCCCCCATTGAAATAGCACAATATTACCTATCTGGTAAATAACTGGTCAACACTGTATTAAATTCTGAGTTTTCTAAGTCAGTCTTGAAGGTACATGCAGTTTAACAAAAAGTGCAGGCACTTTTTGTTCTTTAATTTATGATCATATTTAAATCCAAACAACTTCTGCATGTGCTATGGTTTGTTAAATGTATAACTGCTTGCTTGCAGTTTAAATTTTGTGTAGAAAAAAAAGAAAACCAGCCTGAACTATTGCAATAATGGATATCAGTGGATGTAGCAATCAGCCAAAAAAAAAAACAAACAAACAAAAAAACTGACCGGAATAGTAAAGTAACATTAATTTTCTCCTCACAATGCAAAGATCTGTTTTGACTTTTTGACTTTTAGGGTCCTTGCATTGCATTGCTGGTATGTGTCACAGATATTTACCTTGACACATACCAGACACCAAAATATTATTAGTATTCCACCATAGCAACAGCACTCTCCAGAACAATGTGCTAAACCACATCATAAAAAGTGCTCAGTAACGGATTGGGGAACACGACAAAGATCCATGGTGTCGGCACGGCCTTCACGTCCTCCAGATCCTAATCTGATGCACTCTAACAAGTCTAATTCAAGGACAGCCCATCCAAGAACCCACAGGATTCCTTGGATCTGGTTCCAGATACCATAGGATAGCCTTCAGGGTCCAGTTGCCATGCTAGGACCCTGGGGGCTGTTTTGTTGGCAGAAGAGGGACCAACGCAATATGTGGCACTGGTTTTAATGTTATAGCTGATCAGTGTAAATACAGCCTAATTCGTATTGGACTACAACTGCACAGGAACCTCGTGTGATGTTGGAATTTACCTCTCACATTGGTCTTTCGTGGGGTGGGTTTTGTACAGGATAAACAATCTCTGTGTGTTTCACTCAAATGTCCTGATTTATTGATTGAGCTTGCTCTGAATGGGCCTACATGCTGAGTAGCTATATGAGGCACCCAAAATGCCATCAAAGGTCTCATTAATAATAACTGCAACATCTGAAATTTAGATCCCAGAAGACCATACAATATTAAACCTTTCAGAAACCAATCAGCACATCTTTAAAAGACTTTTTTCCCCCCTTAAATTTAATATTACACCTTTTGTTTTTCATTTCACCACCCCTTTCTGCAGTGTCAGAAGTACATTTCAGTCACTGCCTTTAACATCTGGAGAGCAGGCATTCTAGATGAGGTCCAGGGAGTTGTAGGAGACCACCATCTTGCTCCACAGAAATCATGATAATGACATCAATACCCTGAGCAAGCCATCTTTGCTACCAAGGGGACTTAAAATTCTATTGGCAATGTGAGGAGCCAGATCAATAACTCTGTTCTGCTGATTTAGCAGAGACCAGAGATAATATTTGTTTCTTCTTATCACAGACCAGTGCGCCCATTTACAGCAGATCATTGGAAAATGCATTACTGGTGCATTGTATTGTGCTTTGGGTTTTGCTGTTGTTTTGGGCTGGAGACGTAATCGCTGCTCTGTGTCCAAATGTTATTAATATAATATTACGTATCTCAGTGGAACAGGGTAGAGTTGGTTACTGTTGAGGTGCACAGCGATGAACTGACACTGGGGGGCGGAAACTGGTGTTACTTTAGTTTTGCTTAAAAAACAAACACAGTGTTTTAGCTGAATATCATGATGGATTTACGACACAAAACTGTCAAAACTTAAAAAAAGGCTCCTGTGTCTAAATAAAAAATAAGAAACAAAAAAATGACAATAAAAGAAGGAAACAAATTTAGACATTACTTATTCATGGTCCTCATGTTACTCCCTATTTCTAACAATTGGCATGCATGGTGACTGAAAGTGTTCATAGACTTTTTTCAAATATTTTTAATGGAAAACACCTTCTTATTTTGACCAAGAGGCACATTTTTTTCCTGTTTATTTTCTTTTAGCAATTTTCAGTACATTTTACTACAGAGCAAACCAACATAAACAGACATTTGTTTCTGCATCTGTTTGCATCTGTGTTTAGTGCAGATTTCAAGGGGCATTTCACTTTATTAATGACCTCTGTGAGTGATAACAGATGAAAATATCAGCATATTATAGTTGTATTTATGGAAATGAATGACTGTTTTGAAATTAAAACATGCATCTCATGCTGGGACCGTAATATGCTGCTTGTTTTTGTGGCTAATATTTCTTGAGTCTGTAGCAGTTTCCATATATTATATGGTCACTTTGACAATTGTTTCTCCTTTGCTCATACATAAGCATCTCATGCAGGAGCAATATAAATCACAGTGCTTTATCTACCAGATTCCAATGAGACTGGGAAATGAATGTCTACTTTATATTAGGCGTATGAAACAGAATTAATTCAAAAATAAAATTTGTGACACTAATGAGACATAGACCTGCCATCATTACTCAGGCAAATATATGAAACAACAGCATATAAACACACAAAAAATCTCATATTTCTTATGAAACAATGTTGACATAAGTGTTGATAGCTCTTTCTGATATATTGCCCTAATTTTAGAGCAGTGGAGCAGGGGCTCCCTGATCTATGGGATTGTGTGA
>VVAS01048489.1:8106-21746 GCA_015103295.1 Ptychochromis oligacanthus
TTTCTCTAAAGAGTATATCTCAACCCCCCCGTTTGCTCTTTTTTTATTCTCTATCCCCCCTCTTTGTTTTTTCTTGTGTGTGTGTGTGTGTGTGTGTGTGTGTGTGTGTGTGTGTGTATGTGTGTGCATGCAGGAGGAGAGAGACGGGCCCCGACCTCGTCTCTGCCACATGAAGAAGGGCCCCAGCGGCTACGGCTTTAACCTGCACAGTGAGAAGTCCAGACCGGGCCAGTTTATCAGAGCTGTGGATGATGACTCTCCGGCACACAGAGCTGGTCTCAGACCACAGGACAAGATCATCCAGGTACACACACTCACATACACGCTTGCTTTTTCGCATAGTCCCTGATCTGTGGGAGTTTTGCTTTGCTTTGCTTGTGTATCTGTGTGTGTGTGTTTAGGTGTGTTGTGCGTATGTGTATCAGCTGTTAATCCTATTACATCAGCGTGCAAATGAGAAACTGAAAGAAGTGTAAGCAGAAGAGCTGTAACATGCAGACATATTTCCTCTGTGTGTGTTTGCAGATGTGTTCTTCTGTAAGCTTCTGTATGTATGTGTGATATAAAGTAGAAATCAGCATGCTCTGCCTTAGTAAATGTGTATGCGAGAGAGAGACGAGCAGCCCTTGTGGCCCTGCTGAACATGACGGGGGTCAGAGTTAATCCACTTACTGTGTCTGTGGGCTGAATTACAGTCTGGACGGCCTCTCCCATGCACGGGGGATGTGAAGGTAGATTCATGTTGTGATTCAAGCTGCATTTGGGATATTGTAAAGGTTTAAAAGGTAGGTTTTACAGTGTAATGTTAGGATTTTGGTGAATTTCACATGCAGACCTGGGAGTTCACAAAGTGTCAGAAGCAGAGTGCTCTGTACCACCTGCTGACATTCACAACCTGTGTGGGAGCTGGTGAAACTGACTGATTCCTGACAGCGTTCCCTGTTCCAATCTTCCTCCCACAAGAATTCCTCAGTGACTTATCTCCCTGGGTGCTTGATTAGTTCCAACTCTGGGAGTATTCTTATACACCACTCCCTGTAATAACAGCATTATTAGTCACAAAAAAAACATTAATCTCCTTTAGGGCTTCATTCCATTTGTCATTTTTCTCTGCAGGCACAAAAGTAGCAGCTTTTCCTACAGTGGAAAAGAAAACTCATCCTGTGGCTCACAAGTATTTCCACTTGTGCAACCAAACCATTTGCAAAGCAGTCATGGCATTTCAGTTTTCAGAAAATTAGCTGGATAATACAGGACCTATAGAAGATTTTTTTGATGCAATAATTATCACAGGGGGGGTCATTACATGCCCCCACTCCTTGACCTTATAATCATTCTCCTTTTTCAAAAAGGAACAAAAATGCAACAACAAAAAATAATGCTCTAGCTATACCATGTTGCTATACAGTGTACTATTTAACCCCTCCACCATATGCCAAAGTATAGTGGTTCATTCAGTGTTATCTACATAGCTCCACAACAACAATCATTTCAAGATGTGACGTAAAGAGAGAGAGAACCCCAACAATCAGACAGTCCCCTATTAGAAAGCACTTGGCAATTGTGGAGAAGAAGAACGCCCTTTTAATGGGGGAGGGGGGAATAAAGAAGATAGGTGTGTAGAGAGATTTAAAAAAAAAAATTGAGTTCTTTGAAGATGCACAGTAATGCTTGACCGGAGAAGAAAAAAAAAGGTTGTCATCTGTAGCATGCACACTGTGCTCTGCCAACACTCCCACAATAAAATGCGTCACTTCATAGATTTTGAGATTTTTATCAGTGATGATGCAAAATGATTCTTGCTAACTGATACACATTCGCAAGGGAGAATTTTGGACTAAATTAACTAGCTAGCTGGGGGTTTTTAATGATTATTTTTATTAGCACTTACCTTTGATACCAGAAAATAATTAAAGCTCACAGACCAACAACATAAATAGGTGGGGTTTTTTTTTAGCTACTTAAACAAAGAGAACAATAGTTTTTCTTGATGACAGCAAAGTCAGGAAGTACAAGTAATATATTTCCCATTAAAACGGCCATCAAAACTACTAAAAAGGCACCTGTTTTTAATCAGCGGAGCGTACAATTGATTAAATATTTTCAGCTAAAAATTCAGTTCATAAGGAAATTGTATACTGCAAAAATGAAGTTAGATGTCAGTTTCACAAGCTAAAACCATGACTTAAGTGGATAATCTGTCTAACTTTAACTAAACACAGCGAATATGTGTATGCTGTGTGATGTGGAGGGACCCATGTGGCAGTGATGTTGACCGGGCCCCGGCTACCTTTTGGGCCCTGGGGCACCCCACCAGCTGCACTGTTAAAGGTTATGCCTTTAGATATGTCAGAGTGTGTCACTGGCTGAAAATCCGATTGTCAGCCTTGGGGAAACCCACAGACTTCACGGATTCCCAGCTGTTAAAAGCTGTTTAAAAGTTGTCACAAGAAACCCCAAGAAATTGAGGTGCCTTTGAGCAAGGTTGTGGGCGTTCACCTGTTCTTTTGCTTGTTAGGTTAACATCAGGTTACACTGGAGCTGCTAGTTTCCACACAGGTTTACTGCAGCTTTCGGTGGATTTGCGGCACTTAAATAGACATGTTAGGTCATTTTTTTCCATGTCCTGAGTTGTTTGTTTGGGCTCACAGACAGGGTTAACATGGAAATCAGCCAGACCTCGTGCATTTATTCTGTCCCGTTCCAGATACTGCAGAGAGCATGTAACTCTCAACCAGCAACAATTTTACACTGGGATGTGAAGATTCCTGCTTTACTCTGTTTATACAGTATCAGTGGGTGCAGCTTTAGAAGAAGAAAAAAAAAAGAAGGCAAATAAAATGAGCCAGGTGACACCGTCCTGCCGCTATCTGGAAAGGAGCACTGAAAATGGATAATTACAGAACGTAAAGACACTTTACTGAGTTTTACTGTCATCTTCTCAGGTGAACGGTGTGTCGGTGGCTGGGATGCAGCACTCAGAGGTGGTGGCAGCCATTAAAGCCGGAGGAGACGAGACCAAGCTGCTGGTGGTTGACAGTGAAGCCGAGGAATTCTTCCAGAGATGCAATGTCATGCCCACAGAGGAACACATCAGTGGTACCACACTTTCTACTATGTTTCCTTAATGTTCAGAAATAGAATAAAAATGTTGTGAGGAAGATGATGAGAAACAGAGTGAGAGCTGAATGAAGTGAGGCTGTCGTGTCTTTTCTTGTCCTTGAAGGACCTCTTCCAGAGCCGGTGTCAGGAAAAGCATCAGAAGAGGAGGAGGTAGGACCCCTGATACACACACACACACACACACACACACACACACACACACACACACTTGGGAAAGGAGTGCAGGACAGTGTTGTGTGATGCATCGTAGCCACGGTTATGTCAGTACTGCCCTGTAAAACTGTCAAACACTTACAGACTGATAACAGTGAAGATAGGGAGTGGGGTGTTGGTGGAGGTGGGGTGAGTCTAATCATTAAAAGTGCTAGCTGACTGTTTTAAGTGAGGAATTCCACATTCAAATATTCAAAACATTCACATCATCAAACATAAAAGAATCAAACATCCAGTTTTCAGTGAAATAAATTGTTTTCCAAAAGAAAATGATGATCAGTGATATTGTTTTTTTGCACGTAGTTAATATGCTGCACAGTGTATTGTACACACTGCATTAAAATGGGAAACAACCAACAAAGTAAACATTTACTTACTGAAAAATCTAGATAGTCTGTAAGGTTTTTTTTTCACAATTAAACAAAGAATAAGCCATTATTACAGTTAACTGAAAACTGATTAAAACAGTTCATTTAAGCCATATTAGACCTTTCTTTGAGGTCTAATATCTACTTTATTATGGAATTATTTTACAAGTGATCATCAGCACACAGATCATAAGGAGCAAACTCAGAAAGAAGCAGCTACTTTCAGCCGCTGCTTTGTCACCGCAGCGGGTAGCTTCGGATGTTTGATTTGGCGGAGTTTTACATTGGATGCCCTTTCCAACGCAACCCCTAGCGGATGCGTGTCTCCCGCTGGACTCGAACCAGCGACCTTTCATGTGCAGGGCGAATGTGTTATCCCCTACACTGTGGAGGCACTAAGGAGCAAGCATAGAAAATTCCATCATAATAATTGGAGTAAAATTTAATTGCGGTAAATTGGAGCTGGAAATTGTTTGGAGCCTCTAGGGGCTCCAAACTTTAAGATATTTTTGCATCGACTTCAGTTTGTTCAGTTGTTGCTTCTTGAGCCAGTGGTTATTCTCAGTACTTTGCACTAACAATCCCACAATGCAATTCTGTACACGGCTGTAATTACAGGTTATTTTATTGATCACTGGCTTTGCATTGACATGAATATTTATTATTAATGAGTTTTATGTAATTGGAGAGAGACGCACATAAAGCGACAGAGAGGAGGAAGCAGGTGTAGCTCTGTTGCTTCTGCCATTGATTATGCAGCTCTGTTAACGGGCTTGGATAAGCGGAATGCCCCTTTAATTAGCACAGCTCAGGCTCCTTATCAAAAGTAAACACACACCCCCACACACACTGACAACATGGGAAAAGTGGATTGGCCCCTTTGGTGACATTGTGGCCGACCTCTTCACCATGGCAACAGGAGCTCACCTCTGTGTTCCCCCTCACACTCTCCCTCCCTCCCTCCCTCCCTCTCTGTCTCTCTGCCTCTCTGTGTCCTGGAGGATCATGGGATTGCAGTGGCTTTAACTTGAGGATTATGCTAATGAGCTGACTAACAAGCAGTGTTCACACACTCTCACATGCAGCCAGAATTCTGAAGCAAACAATCAGTCATTCACCAGCTGTTACATAACGCAGCGGCACTCAGCATGAATCCTCACACCGACCTCTGACCTCAAATGTGTGCGTGTGTGTCTTCTATCGTCAGATGACAGAAACTCCTGCTCAGATAGAGTCGGTAATTTAAGAGCCTCTTAAGTCGCATTAGTGCAAATCACTGTATTAGTGGGGGCGTCTGAATGAAGAAACCTCACAACAGAGGGCTCATGTGCTGTGCAGTGTTGGTCCAAGCTGAGGTTATTTTTAGAAAAGCAGCTGCTTCCACACTGGAGGCCAGATTGTCATAGATGAGATGGGAGGAAGGCCGTGTGCTGATGGCTGAACTGTCTGCCCACACAGACCTGTGCTCACACTGAGCCTCTGATATGTGAGTGCTGAGAAGGTGATTAAAGCCACACACAGTTTCCAGGCAACCTCTGCTGCCCCCTGCTGGATGACACCCCAACAGCTGATCTGATGCAGCTCCATCACTCCGCTTCCATCAAACTGCTCTTCCACGTCCTGGATGGCCGCCTGCCTTATTGTCCTAACTGAGCCGAGTGGTTCTTGTTGGAATATTGATTAGTACAGTACCTGAGCTGGGTTATTTTCTATATTCAAATGGTACCTCTCCAGAACGCAGCTCATGGTGTAATTAAGAAGCCAAGACGAGATTTACCTGATAAGTGAAAACAGTGTGGCTGAATCAAACATTTGAACACACATTTTGCTTTGCATTCATTTTTTAAATCACTAAATAATTCTGCATCTTTTTTGAATATATAGCGTGATGCCTTCAGTTTCATTGTGGAAAGTGAATTAAAAAAACTTTAACTAAGTAGCTTTGGCCAAACTATTCTGTTAATTAAAGGTTACTGAACCCAGTATGGGTTGTGATTTGTAATAGACATTAACATTTAACTGGACAAAGCAAAGTAGAGAGCAGATAAACCTACATGAGTCTTCCTAAAAATCACACCAAAAAAGGCAGTTCTGTTTCACCCTGGTTACTTTATCTTTTTCTGCCTCCACCAACAGGTTTGGTCTTGAAAATCAAAAAGCTGTTCGCGTGATTCTTGTAGAAAGACAGGCTTAAGCTGTCTGCTTATACACGCCTTTCGATCGTTGCATGTAAAAATATGTAAAAGTATTATTGGTCCATTGTCATGATAATTGTCAAAACTCAAACAACCCTAAGGTACTCTCTTTTAAATAACAGATACAATTCCTTTATTCTAATGGCATGGTCATGTTTAACTTAAAAAAAGAAAAACAAGGCTCCAGCATGCAAGCCTTTGCCAGAGAGTTGGAAACGATGGCTCTTTTCTGGTGGTGTTCTACTAATAGCACATAAACTAGCAGATGTGTTTGCCCAATAGGAGTCTTCAAATTTGGACAATGTATATTAGTCTAAAATCTAAGTGATTATTTAAATCAGGATATTTAGTGGCCTGTAATTTTGAAATCCAAAAAGCTTTTCCTCTGTCTGGAAAATGAGATGTGGTCAGTTCCAAAGGCTTGCAGAGAACAGATGCTACATTTAAACTGAGTGTCTAATGGGTTGAAAAGATTCTAGATCTGTGTCGTCCAAACTCTGATGTCCTTTGAAGCTGAGAAGCTTTCAGCATGGTGTTTTTGTACTTATAAACTGACGCTTGAAGAGTGTGGGTCTGTGTGTGTGGCGTGTTCGACAGGCAGCAGCAAAGCCTAAAGCGTCCGTGAGCTCTTCAGCCTCCAGTGCCTCGTCCAACACCTCCCTGCCAGCGGCAACCAACAGCTCCTCGCCTCCAGAGGTACTGTATGCGTGCCCCTGAAATATGTGGAATAGTTTTAAAGGTCAGAGCCAGGATAATGAACTTGTGTGAATGTGTGTTTCCAGAGGGAAAGGGCCCCGAGGCCAGAGCCGTCCCCAGCGGTCGACAGCCTGGGTCTGGGCATGTCGCTAGCTGAGGCCAAAGAAAGAGCCCGTCAGAAGCGTGCCGCCAAGAAAGCCCCGAACATGGCCTGGAGCAAGAGGAACGAACTGTTCAGCAACTTATAAACGCCGTCATCTTCATGGCTTCCAGGTGGCTCTGTGCTGCCCTCCAGTGGAGAATCCAGAGAGTTAATCAGCCCACTCTGGATTTCACAGCGCCTGTGAAAGACAACGTGGCGTCGAGCTTATTTTAAACTCCGTGTTAAACAGTATTATGTGATGATTTCATTATTTTAATTTAGGGTTTTGCCTCTTTTGAAGTTTTGAATGATGTTTGAAATGTCAGCATCACACACAGGAATGAATGTTAATATATTAAGAAGAGAAAAATAGTGATGTACAGTTTCTCATATGAAAAGGAGTGTGTAAAGAATAATGGGGCATAGGGATGATAAATTATTGGCAGATTTTAAAGTCATGATTTTAAATCTAGAATGAAAGGATCTACATTTCCATCACCAGCTGCATGTCTGTCTGCTCATCTTTACCTCCATGTTTTCTGTCCTGATATGGTGAATGGTAAATGGTAAATGGACTGGTTCTTATATAGCGCTTTATCAGCTCTGGTTTGAGCCCTCAAAGCGCTTTATGATCTACCACAAGCCTCATTCACCCAGTCACACACATTCTTACAGGCACTTTTTTCTACACGTAAGTGCTTTCTATCCAACATTCACACTCTGATGAACGCATCGGGAGCAACTCGGGGTTCAGTATCTTGCCCAAGGATACTTTGGCATGCAGACCAGAGCAGACTGGAACAGCCAGAATCGAACCACCAACCTTCCGATTAGTAGATGACCTGCTCTACCTCCTGAGCCACAGCCACCCCCTGATATGTGATTCAAACAAATGAGATTATTTTTTTTAATTTTTTTTTTTTTAAATGTGGCTTCTAGATTTGTAAATACGTACAGATTTTATTCTTAAGGAAAGCAAAGTTCCTGCATTTTGTCGATTTTTGCTGAAATCTGTTAAATTTTAAAGCTGCACCTGTTGGCTTGAGTGTCACCTACACTGGGAAATATGCAGAATGTACTGATGGCTCTGTGCTGTAGAATGTCTTAATGAGCATTGATAAATATAGCATATGGATCAAATGGAACCCAGTCTGGTTTGTAATGTGCATGACCAACCTTGAAAACAGTAATCTCAACAATGAAAAGTGGAGCGGCACTCCTAAATTTTTCTATATTAAGAGGATCCAGTGGCTGTGGGTGGTGACGTTTGTAGGGGATAACCCACAGTTGTTGAACCTTTGCCTTTTTTCCACTCAGTGGCCAGTCTAATGTTCCAGCTGGACAGTCAGAAAATTCCCTTCTGGATGAAAAAATGTCATGAGGTCAAGGAAGGATTTGAAGGAGGATCCGTAAGGACTTAGGAAAAGAGAACTGTGGTGCTCAGAGAATCTGATTGTACTTATGCTATACTGCTTTATGATGTGACAGCAGCTGCTGGCGACATGGGTCTGCTGTGTTGAAGCTGCAGTGTCCCAAAGACAGACGATGAAAAGCACATCTTAGATACTTCACCATCATGTGTTCTCACTGTTGTTTTGTGCAGACTGTATAAACACGAAGAACCCAGTAGAAATACAATATTAATTACAGGGGTGAAATGAAATGTTTGTTTTAGGAAATCTTGCTCACCCTAAGTTGATCATCGTAAAAGCTAAAAATAGAGGAATTCACATATGAGTTTCGCTACGGCCATCGCTTCGGTCTAATTTTAATGAAGCATTTTATCTTTATTAATAGAGTGCTTTTCTAAATCCAACTTACAAACTACTTCAGATAATGAAACCACTTTATATCAAGCAGATTGTAATAAAGCACCATGCCTTTCAACAGTTTGCCTGCAGGTTTAACAAACTGTTGAAAGTTCAAAACATTCACATAGCGAGCTATGGCATAGGATGGAAAACACAGCAGTAACATAACATGAGCTGTGTCACTTGTTGGTTATCATCTGTCCTTAGCAGGTCTTGGGTAGGTACAACAACACATGACATATTACACCTTGTCGTTATTCATTTTACAAAAACTAAGCCAAAATGCAGAAACAGTGTGTGGAAAAACTAAGTAGACCCTTAATGCCACCATAGGAATTAAGAGGGTAAGTAGGATCAGATGCACTTAATGCGATTAATTGCTCATCCGCAAGTGTGAGCACCTCTATAAAAGCAGAAGTTTGGAGATTTTGCAGGTCTAGAGCATTCAGGTGTGTGTTAACACAATGCCGAGGACAAAAGACATCAACAATGATCTTGGATAAGCAACTGTTGCTTCCCACCAATATGGGAAGGGTTATATGGCCGTTTCCAAACAATTTAAAGTTCCTCCTTCTACAGTGAGAAACGTTATTCACTCAAGACAGTTGCCAATCTTCCCAGGAATAGACACCCCAGCAAATTCACCCCCAAATCAGAAACGGCAAAAAAAAAACAAAATAAATACTGGCACAGTGTAATATATCGTGTGTTACCGTTCGCCTCACACTGTAGTTACCTCATTTTAAGACCAGAGGAGTATACTACAAAAGAAAGTTCAACACAGCTGGGCTTTCCTTGACAAAACCTAAAACCTAAAACCCCAGTCAGAGATAACGGGTAACACCATGGTGCATTGTGGGGCATTTCACGCCTCACAAAATGATCCCTGTGAGCGACACTTACTCCAGTCAGACACATTATCAACTGATGATGATAAAATGGCGATTAAAAATTTATAATGAACATAAAAATTTAACAGTGAAATGCAACATTGCTGCAAATAAGAGGAAATTAATACTGCAGAAAATCGTTAGTCTGGGGATTTAGCGCACAGAGCAGTAAAATCAACATTTTAATTTGATAATTATTTGTTAATCGTTTTGATGCTGAGTGCGCTCTCGGTGCTGCTGTTTATTTCTAACGCGGCAGCCGCAAATTAGAGCTCTGACACTTTGAACTGGACACATTTAAACATTAAATGTTACTGTTAAATAGCCTAAAAACGTTAGTTTGTCGGCAGATCGAAGTGAAATTACTTTTATTGATTGATTTTTAACGGGGGAGTCTATTCTTGGTGTGTGTTCTGTGTTCTAGTAACTGCAATTCTCAAAAAGAGACTCAGCAGCAGATTAGAATTAACTATAAAAACGTTTATACATTTTCTGCATCACTGAATTACTACATGCACATTCCCGTGACAATGCAATGTACAATACACCTGCACTGACACCACATTATATATTGTTATAATATTATCTTGACCTTACAATATAAAGTGACTTGAGGCAACTGTTGTTGTGAACTGGCACTATATAAATAAAACTGAACTGAATTAACAGAATTTCACATAACTTTTGTAGGATCTTTTTCACAATTGTGCAGTAAACAAATCTGAAAAAAAAAAACAAGCTGTGTCATCAATTATTTATTCATTTGACCTTGTTTTCTTGTAAAGTTCTACAAAGAATGTTTGAATGAACTTCATTGCATTTCCTTTAGAAATAAACAATTTTAGAAGAGAAAATTTGAGCGTGAGGACCCACTCTGGCACTCTCAAACTCTTCAAGGCAGACTTCAAATCAGATCAAATGGATGATGTAAAAGTAACACAATCCCTAATTACAAACACAGAATAGTTTAATTTGTCTCTTGGCCTCGGAGCTTAAACGCAGCATCTAGTTAAAGAGGACTCTGCATATTATTATCAATTAATGTTGCATCAAAATTGAATGATTTTAATAAAGAAATCCAAATCGCGCTTGGGTTTTTTAATGAGAGATTGTTGTCACTGATCAATTACTGTTTGACTGAGTGGGTGTGTGCATGTTTCTCTGTACGTGCCTTTGTATAGTGGAGTCAGATAGGATAAGACTAATGAACTGTCACTTTCACAAGTACACACACACATGCACACGCACATGTACTGTCCAATCTATTAGTAAAATGTCAGGATGCTGCAGAGCAAGTCTTTGTGAAGATAGTCATTTGTCATATTTGGAGGTCTTATCACACCTTCTGTAGCGTCTCTTTGCTGTGAATGTGAAGGTCGCCCTGTCAGTGCATTGGATGTAATAAAGTTAAAGTCCCTTTTCAGTGCAACATGGACACAAGTTCACATAAGATGAATTGCAAGGTAATATTGTTGTTGATTGGCCATTAAAGGGACAGTTCAGCCCCAAATCAAACGTACACATCTCAGTAGAAAGAAAATGGTTCATACAAATCTCTTTTCAGTTTTGGTGCTTTGAGCACACAAGGCAAATGCAATCTAGTTTCATTGTTTTCACAAAAAAAGAAGACTACTTTCAGCAGCCAACATCTACAAAACTGGGCAACTCACACCAAAACTCACACCAAGGGCCTGTTCCAGAAAGCAGATTTTAAATCTCTGAGCCTAACACTTAACTCAGAGTTGATTAATTCTGGGATGCAAAACTCTTGAGTCCTGAGTTTCAGTTCCAGAACAGCTGATCACAGTTAGATCAATCCACCCTAAGTATGTTCATCCTAAGTTCACCCTGAGTTAAGAGTTAAGAGTCTGTGTGGGTAATTAAAAAAAAAAAAGGCATCATTAATGGAGCTATGATACCAGGATTCACCATGGCAACAATTTGAACAATCACATCATGACAAATGATTGTTCATTTATCAGTGTTTTATGTGTCTAAAGCTTCATACAAGAGTATTTCATTTAAGCATTGATGACTACAGAAAAGTACAATAAATGTTTCAGTGCAGGGGAACTGACTGACCTGACAGCTGCCTTACTGTTCACAATGTTAGAAAGATGTAGACTATAGACTGAACTAATAATAAAACTGCAATCCAGTGATCGCGGTCTCTGTCCTTCCAATGATAAGACACTGTTTATAAAAGGGTTCATATTAAATACAATTAATAACTGCAAATTAATATCCGACTAGGATTTTAGTGTTTGTAAAGATGCAGACTTGTACAAATGAATGTGCTCAGATGTGTGGTTTGGTATCAACAGTCAGAGACAAACTTGAGCTTGCTGAAAGAAACCTGCCTGCCCTGAAACAGAAAACCCAGATGTTTCACTGCTTCACTGTTTTCTCGAACAGGACTCTGATGGATGAACAGCACTACAGGTAAAAATATGTATATCTGATTTTGGGTTGAAATACTTGTACAAAATCAGAGTGCATAATCCTGTCTGAGCAGGTAATAAAGTGAAGTGTGCATATTAGCTATACAGTCTCTGTGTCCTTTTGCTTTGATATATGCTGCTGGCATAAATATCATATAAATAAAAATGCTGAATAGTCTACAAATAAGTGGATAAAGACATTTAATAAATTATTTTAAACATTTTGGTTACACTTGCACGGTAAATTGCAAGTTACAAATTTTTTGCAATTATTTTGCTGTGAACTGAGTAAACTGATAATATTTATTGAGCATTAGTACTGGCAAATGTTAATCTTGGCCATCCAGTATTTATTAACTGTTTGCAACTGCTTATAAAGATCACTTGTAATTTTACAATAACAATAATTCAGATAATTGTTTACAAACCTGTCAGTAAGCATCCCAGACTGCACTCTCACCGAGGGCATTGAAAACACTGGAGTTTTGTTTGTTTTGGGGGTTTTTTAACAACACCAGCGCAATCTTTGCTCAGCGGCTGGACGATCAGATTTGCCTCCCTGCAACCTTGTCCACAAAAATGAAAATCAGTTTGAAGGATCACAGTTTTAACATGGTGGAGAAGATCCAGCATGCACAGCAGAGGCAGAGGTATAAAATGACATAATAAGACTTACATTTCAGCCACACTTAAAATGATCCAGAGCTGAATGAGAAGATGATCCTGAATGGGAGGATTGGCCATATTTAAATCAGGCCCACTCCAAGAACATTTTGGCCGGACCTTGTAGTTTACTGAAATGGTTTAATTTAATCAGAAATGCAGTTACCACAGAGCCTTCTCATGTACAGTTTGGTCCACATGAAGCCTTCGACCAGTCAACAAAAAAACTTGCTTAGCCATCACACTATCTAGTCAAGCTTAAAAATGATTCTGATTACAGTTCTACAAGTAGGCTTCCATAAAGCAACTCACAACAACCCATTTCTCAAATCTGAATATTACAACTATTGGCCAAAGGGTCCTTTGATTAAATAAAAAAAAGAATCTTGATATAAAAACCAAATAAAGAATCTATAACTTTTCTTGCATGTCTCTTACACAAGTCTCACAGAGGCTGTTTCACGGGTCTGACCATTACAACTCAGTGGCTGTGTGGGAATTTTTAATAATAAAAAAGTTAAAGACCTACAGTTTACCTGTACCAGCCTTTTTGGCGTCAAATTGGCTGAAAAAAAAAATTGTGAATAAAGTTTGCAGTTTCTCTGTAAATCCCTGACTCAGTTTTTCCCTCTGTTATGATGAAACTCGCCTTTATAACTCCATCCCTTTGAGATTTAGCCCAAGGAAAAAACATATTTGCTGTAGCTGCATGGCTCTTTTCTGTTAAGTGACTTTTTGAAGCCTCTGTTCCCTGTCCACCGCTCTATATCTCTGCTAGTGTGTGGATTCAAAATCATGATGCAAATCATAGGATATACTTTAAAACAGTGTTTAGCTCATTAAAGAAGTACTCTGTCTCCCACTTCTCTTGAAATTGTAAACCCAAAGTGACCTGTGGGCCGGACTAAAACTTTCAAGTGCTGGATTTGGTCCTCAAGCCTTTATTTAAACACACGTGCAATAGAGAATGGTGTGGACAATTACCAGCGGTGAGCAGCACTTCTGTAGGCATTAAAAAAAAAAAAAAAAGTCAATGAGAAAGGACAGCAGGTTCAGGCGGACACAAAGGGACCAGACACTTAAACTATAAACATCCAC
>VVAS01048549.1:0-10597 GCA_015103295.1 Ptychochromis oligacanthus
GCTGCAGCGTGCAGCGTGACTCATTTCCCAGCACATGTGTGTTCATATGATCATGCACTACTCTGGGTGTGTGTTGTTGTAAATGTATTGATCGGTCCGTCTGCTGCGTGACGCTGCTGGATGATGTGTAAAAGTTGCAACAGGAGATCTGCTGCTGCTGCGTCATGTGGTGGATCATGCAGAAACCTTCACATTTGGTCTAGAAACGCCCTCGTTTACCATCCAGCAGATTTCCATCATGATAAAAAACATGCGGCGTGTCTGTGCGTGTGTCTCAGAGGTGATTTGTTGTTTCGGCTGCAGCGGCCGTGAGCGAGTTATTACGTTAACATGTCGTCTTAACGTGTGAATGTTCCAGAGCTTTTAGCAGCTGTGGTTCGAATCGAGAACGAGGAGGAGCTCGGAGTTTCCCGAGTTTGTGTTGGTGTCCCACACCTGTGCAGGTTTCTGTAAACCTCTCTCCGTCTCTGTGTGTCTACGCTGAAGAGATTTACCTGCATAAACAGCAGCATCATGTTCTGGGCAGATGTGAGGAACCCCTGCAGTAGCACATGCCTTCCCCGGCGTTGCCTAGCAACCTCTAGGCTCCTGACACATAGCGCTACCCTACTACCTCCCCCCGTTTACTGCCTCACACACACACACACACACGTTAACATATATGCACATCATACAGTTGTATTTCTGTCACAGTGAGGTTATAAAGGGAAGCTTCACAGTTACAGCAGCGTTTGAAACGACACAGACGTGATGTGGAAGGTTTTCCTGTAAGTGATGAACCAGCAGAGGATCATTTAGCAGCTAAAGAGCCAATAATTCCCCTCAGGTGCTTTCACACCTCAGAAGTTGCATCATATGTTGATGTTCAGTTTGTTTCTGCTGCCTCCAGGTGGGGGGGCAGACTCCCCTTTAAAAACTGAGTCAGGCCTTGGTTGCTGTAATCATTTCTACGGATGCACTGATCCAACTTTTTCTGTTTCTGATCCACTTATTGATGATACCTTGCCAAGTACCCGGACTGTAATTAACACCATCAGCGCCAGTGATGAAATATTCAATTATTGTGTTCACATAATGCGATAGTGTTAAAAATCCAAATTTCTGGTATTTCTTTTGATATATGTGGATATATAGTCACAGAATAAAAATATTCTGGGAGGTCTTGAATGAGCAGTGATTCATGAGTCACTGGTACGTTCAAAACAATCCAATAATAATCTGTAATCCTCACTGTGAGGAAGAGTCTGGTAATTATTCTTTTATATATAAGTCATCAGGCTTTCCTAACTTTGTCGAACATAATAAATACATCCAAGGATATAAATTTACTGAATTGGTATTTATTGGATAAAATAATAAATTAAAACTGGCCCAAGATGAGTAAAATGTTGTTTGCCGTAGTCTCATTTCAGTGCAAAGACAGAGTCGGTATGATCCCGCAGACTGCTGCTGACGACACCTTGTTATGTTACTGTAAACATAATGAATAATAATAATAAGCTTCCCAGCAAAATGCACCGCAGTGGCACCGTAGTGGTCGGAAAGTTCGACCACTGTTTGCTGTTAAGTGAAAACTTTTGCAAACATACAAAGAGAATCTGTTGGTGTAGCAGTGTGGAAAACCTCTAAACTTTGCTGTTAGCTTCCTCCTTGCTACATTAGTTCTCCTGTGATCAGATACCAAACAGACCGATATTTGGTCCAAAAATCAGATCAATGCATCCTTTATCATTCCTCCTGTTCTCATTGGTCAATCAAGAGATCCCCCCATAACGTGGTTAAACTGATCGTAAGCTAACACATAGCTGCTGTGACTCCGGCTTTAGTCCTTGCAGTGTAAAGCTCTGTTTGTGTTTCTGTGGACGCTGTTGAAGCTGGATTCACAGTCTGTTTGTGTCTGTTTGCGTTGTTCTTCGGCTACATAGAGAAACGAAACGTGAACTCAGCCAATACAGTGTGCGTAGACGGGAGCAGCCCTTAAAAAATCACATCGCTCTGTGCGTAGGTTAAAGTTTTCATTGGTTGAAATGTTGGTTTGGGCAGGAAAGTTAAGGGGAGAGGTGTAAGAGAACCTAATTTAGAAGCCTGTCGACATTTGTAACTGAAAACATAGAGTCATGGAAAAGGTGTGCTGTGTGGCTCAATTCTGCCTGTTTTCAGCATCTGGTTCCATGAAGACAGACTTTAACTCTGGCTTAGACAAACCAAACAGATAGAGGTCTAAATTTATCCTTTGCACAAAGCAGTTGGTCACTGACTGTCTTTAACAGGGCTATGGTGTAGAGTAGCAACAGTAAATGGCAGTAATCCAATCACTGACACGAGCATCGTGGCCCGACAAACATCCATGAGCAATAAAATCAGAAAGGATCCACTTTATGAGCTCATACGCCAAAATTAAACCCTGGTGGTTCTTTAGTTTTATCCTAAGGACTGATGGTGACGACTGGTGGATCAGAGGCTACGCAGGAGGGGAAATCAGGACTTCAGCTGATGATGGGAAAGTTTGATTGTTTATCGTTTGTGAGTCATCCTGAGATTGCAGCTGTCAGATGATCATTAGCTGCATTTCTTCAGAGAGAAATATGATATCCAGCAGGCAAACTGAGCTAAAAACACCCTTAATGACTGCCAGACACGAGCACAATTTGAAGAAAGTGTAATAACGTGAAGTGATGACAGTTGTGCTGCAGAGTTGGAAATGTGATGCTAAGAAATACTCTGGTGCTGTATCTGTTAAAATCCAGTATTTAATTACCCTGAACAGCAGACTTTACTGGCAGTTCTGCAGTTTTTATTTGGCAGGTGAACATGAACACTCAGACTTAAAGTTTGATATGATGTGAACACAGAATAAGAACAAGACAATCAGATGCCAAAGTCACAGCTGCATCAAGCGGAAAATTCTCAGAGTTCGTCCAAAATTAGTCCAAGTTTTATCAGGTCTCAAAGTGTTTTTTTATATATATATATATTGGATTGGATGTTTGTTTGATCTTTTCTAGAACCGTTTATCTTTTGGACTGATGATTGTTAAACTGGAAGGGTTGGTAGTTCTACTCCTCTGTTCCCTCGTGGTTTGATTAATATTCGAGCAGAGCAGTCCTGACATGACTCGGAGCTCTGATTCATGACTGTAATCTGTTTCTTGTCCTGTCAGGCGTGACTCACGTCGACAGCGCTGCTCCTCCACCTTCACAGGTTAATGACTTGTTTCACAGCTCGCCGTGAGCCCAAAAAGATCTACATGTTGTCCTAGGATTTAAGCTAATTTTGATATTGGTGCCTTGAACTCACTTCCGAGAGAATATGATGAAAGATAATAACAAACTTTAAAATTTTTCAGTTATCCTTGTTTCCTTTTCACAGATTGTGTCTTGACTTGTTAGATTTGCATATCTGCCTGATTTGTGAGGCTGGTTTGGGAGATGCTTGAAAGCTATCAAACTCAGCTGGAATTAAGACTGCCTGGAAAAAGAAGACTCGATCTGCTTCCCAAAGGGGTTTGATTGTGGTGTATTTTTAAATTGTACACCACACCAGTATCTGAATTTATTCTGGGTAAGTTGGAGTAAGACGTCAAGAATTCAATTTACTTGATATATCAACAGTTGTAGGTAAACTCCCAACAACATAGGATCCACTGCTTCAGTAATGATAACTGTAATCACCCAATTCAAACGGAGTTCTTCCTCTCCGTTGTTGCCAAGTGTTTGCTCATCTGGGATTGTGCCAGCGTTGGGATTCTCTATCTGTTACCGTCAGGTCACACAACATAAAGCACCTTGTGATGACTGTTGTTGTAAACTGCTGCTGTATGGTTAAATTGAAGAAACCTGAATAGAATTTAAATGGGTTTATTCTCAAGGCATTAACCAGGAGTTTTCCTGGATGAAAAAGGGCCTTTGGTGGATGGCTGAGCACGTAAGCACGATTGGTCCACATATAGTTGGACCAACTCTGTGTGACCTTTAACAGAAGTCTGTGAATTTTCCTGTTAGTTTTTGGCCATTTGATGAATTAAAATATATTTTAATCTCAAATAAATTTAACATCACCTATAAAAAAAAAATCACAGTGCTGGCGATTTTCCTTTGGTGGCCAGAACATCTTCGGTGGGCGCCAAAGTTTTTTATACACAGGAGAATCCCTGATTATCATATTTAACCTAAAAAACCCCAACACATTTCATGATACAACTAAGTCAGACAGTGCCAGTGGGCCTTTTTTTTTTTTAAATGACTAGAAAAAGGGCTGGTGGCTTGCCAGCACACGCTGGAGGTTAAACTCGACCAGGAAAACAGCATTTTATTTATTATTTAAAGAGGATTTCTCCCTGGCAGGTAGGTTTTTACTAATGTTAGGAGAGTGTTATACTACTAAATATTAGAAAAATAATAAAGAAACTTAAGATACAGCCCTTCTATCTTTAGGTGCAGAGAATGCCTTTGATATTTATCCAATGTGCTGGAAAGGTTTGGCTTTGGAAAGCTTATGAAAGTCTAATTTATAAAGAGCAAACAGCAGAAATTGACAAAGAAATATTCCTGGGTTTCCCAGGCATAGATTTATAGAAAAACAGCAGCACCTACTGAGCATAAGCTATCACTATATGCAGATGATGTAATTTTGTAAGTTCACAGAATTACACAAATCATTTCCAAAATTACAGCCCAATGGACTGCTTCAGGTTTAACCTGCTGTACTTCAGGAGTTCAGCTGGCGGTTTCCTCTAAAATGAGGTCACTTTCACTTTATATTGTCAGGATAAAGCATCAGACCTTTGCACTGTTCGTACCTTAACCCAGACTTTTATTTTGGAAGGATGGGTGTTGCGTTCCCACATCTGAGATGAACTTTTTAATATGACCACAGATTGAATATTTTCTTTTCTGTTGGAGAAAAGACCACGATAGAAGCTTTATTCTGTATAAACCACTTTCCCTCCACCAGACTTCAGAGCTCTTGCTGCATAAATTTGCACATTAATGAGGAAGAAGGAAGACTACTTATGTTAATCCTTCACAGCTTCTTTACATTATTAAAACCACCCATGTTGTGTAGAACAAGTGCTGCCATTTAAAAGCTAGTGTCTGTAACTGTATTTGTGCTGTGAATCGGTGGTTTGTTTACAGTGGTGGGAGCTGCAGATGTGTGTTGACGTGTGTGGCCTGTAGGTGGAGCTGCAGACGCACAGCAGCCGTTTAATCCTCCAGCAGATCCTCAGTGTTTCCAAGGCTGCGCCTCTCGGTGTGTGGAGTCATGTAGCTGTAAACGCTGGTTGATGACAGAGCAGCGAGATGGGCTCTGATGTGTATGTTTATACACTGTGACATGCTCAGGACATCGATTTTCGCTCTAAATGCTGCATTTGTGATGCTGCTGTCATGTATCATGTGGTTCAGTTTCCACTTTCCTGCACATTTAACACTCCGGGTCTGAACACACCATCGAGAACCTGCTTCACTGCTCATGACGGCTTTGTATGAACAGATACAGATCAGTAGAACTTGAAGGCATCGCTCCACCATCATGAATGTGAATGAAGGTGAGGTGTTCAGGGACTGCCGGGAGGACAGTCCGGCGTTGGTGTACTGTAGACTCTGATGGGTGGTTGTGTCAGCTGGAGAGATCTGGAAACTCTCCTACATCCAAATCCGGGCTCTCCTCCTGGATTTTAAATCCACTTATGAAACCAGACCTCTGTCCAACTAACCCCACGCCACCTTCTGTTGGCTCCTGTGTGAGGGTTATTCTGGGGCATTTTGTTATGTCGTATAAATAATTTGTCTGTTCATGACAAGCCTGGGTGCTGTAAGTCCATATAATGAACCATCTGCCACAACAGGAAGCCTGAAAGGGTCTCTGCAGAGCTGAGGATGGTCGTGTCAGTCTGAGTTTGGTACAGACTGAAGTTATTTTCACTACAGTGAAAAACAGCTGAGCTAAAGTCCAGTTAGATTAACATTTCAACCCTTCAAGGTTTTTTAAAGAGTTATGACATTTTAGTGTTAAAGTTGTCTGTGTCAGTCAGTGTGTCAGTTTCTGCTGAAGCTCGTTTTCTTTGCTTTGTTATCACAGAGACAAACTCCACACACTCAGGAAACCACAAACATTTTGTGAACATTTTATTTCCTCACTTGGAGGAAAACGTTGTGGCAGAGCATCGTTCCAGCATTACTGCACCTGTAATAAGCCTGTGGAGGTCTGAATGAGTACAGACCCATCGTGACTAAAGCTAACCCCTTCATTAGTCCAGTTGTTTTATTCTGAGAGCAGATTTTATTTAACTGAAAAGTCGTCTCTTTTTTTTTCTGACTCGGGAGGGAAGAAATTCTGCTCGTTTTAAAAAACTCCTGACAAAGGGCACAGCGGCAGCAGCCTGCGAGGATCGTCAGGTTTTTATCTTCACCAGAGGCTTAAAACAGCTTCCTGCTTGCCTGCCGCTCACCCGGAGTCCTCATCCCAGTCCCCCCTCGCTGCTGTGTCTGAATCCGGGGGCGACATCGATTATTCATGCAGCGAGTGGAGCTGCCCGCCACCCCCTCGTGCTGACATGTGCCTCGCTCGCTGGAGCCGATTAATTGGCAGGAGAATGAGAGAAGATGAGAGGGAGGGTGTCACAGAGAAAGAGCAGCCGAACTGGGAGGGGTGAGCCGGGAAAGAAGAGACACTGTTACTGTGCTGTGGTGGTGGTGGTGGAGTAACGCGGCTGAGTTTGGGAGGGCCGCCTTCTCGTCGCAGACATTGAACAGTCCGGTCTGGACCCAAAGGAAGCGTCTTTCATTTATTATTTAACCCCCTCCTCCTCTTCGTCCAATTGGGAGGATGACCACACATTACCTACAGCAGGAGTTCCCCTCTGAGGCCATGAACGGCGGTGAGAAGAAGCTGCCGCGGGTCAACATCAATCTGCAGGAGTCCATAGCCCACCTGCACCCTCTCCAGAGGCAGCACGCCATCGAGCTCCACCGACAGCAGCAGCAGCAACATCAGCAGCCGTCGACTCATCCGCAGGTCCAGGCCTCGCTGTCGACCTTCACCGCCTGCACCGTGCCGGCGTCCTGCCGAGCTCGCAGCCGATTCCTCAACCTGAGGGACAGCGTGAAGAAAAGCCCGACGAAGAGTACGGCTAAAGTCCTCAAGAGCCGCAAGAAGGAGATACCCTGGGTGCCCTTTGCTTACAGTAAGGTAGTGACATCATGTGACCTTTTGAAGTGTTTTTTTTTTTTTCTGTTTGAATTAAAACTTAAAATTTCCCACCAACACTCCTTAGAGTGTTAATTGTGGTGTCGCAGGTAAGACTGCTGATCGAACGCTGTGCTTTTCAGAAATGTGATCAAAGCAGTAAAAGATCGCCTTGTTAGAAACTAGTGAAAATGGAAAGTTCTTCCAGTTCTTCTAACATCGCTAAAAGATTTGGAGTTCACCGAGCACCGAGTCAGATCAACAAACGCTGATGTTAGCATCACTGAGATGATAATGAAAAGTATTTCAGTGGAATGAGCTGGGACTAAAAACACCTACCGTCAACAAGAACCTCAGAAAGATTACAGTTAAAGTCCTCAGTGATGTGGGTCTTTCTTTTATTTCTGACTGTTTGAACAACAAAGTGCTTATTATGTTTCATTAAATGATGCTGTTACTAGCAAAACTGCATAAAAGGTTAAGTAGAAAAACCTGCTGGTGTTAAAAGAAATCCTTCTTCCTCTGTTGAGTTCAAGGTCAGATTGGAAAACTGGCTGTTTTTTTGCGTTGGTGGTTGTGGTGACATTATAAATGCAGAGTAGTTTGCACAGTGTAGCAGGAGTGTGTGTGTGTGTGTGTCCTGTGGTCAGACAGTCAGATTGAGTTACTACAGCGTGTCAGTTCATAGAGAATCAATACAGACTGTATCCATGTGTGACATCTGAAAACCAAACCCTCATCGCTGTGCCCTCACATTGTTAAATCCATACTTGAAACACACAGCACAGCCAGTCATATTTTTATCAATGAATAAATGAGCTTTGTTATTTTATCCCCGTGATTTGTTTTTAAATGTTTTACTTTCCCTATATAAACACTTTTGTCACAGCGTCTAAAGACGTTTTAGCCAGAGCCAAAGGAAAACCCTTTGCCACACCAGTGTTGTGATAAAAATAGTTTTCATGCCATAGACTTTTTGTTTATCATACAGTCAGAAGTATGAGGAAAACACAGATTTCTGTTAAACAAGATAACCCAGACTCATTGCCTTCACTCACCCTGTGGGGGTCTCACCACTCGGCTTTCATCTTGGTAACACCTCTGGGCTCTTATTTTGAAGTTCCTATTTTTACTGTCACTGGTCACCAACATGAAAACTGCATGTATAGAATCAACAGTCTAATATGATGAATGCTTAAAGTTTTATATTACAGCTTCAATACCAGCTCAGTCCAAAGTGTCACTGGCTCCTCCCACCAGAGGATTAAAGTAATCCCATGCAAATCCACGTTATGGATACAATAGGCCAAGAAAAAAAACTGCAGCAACACTTATCTACATCTAATGAGTAGATAATAAGTGGCTTGCAGGTGCAGTGGAGGTGTGTACCGTTTAGTTTACAGTGTGCAACTTATTAGGTACACCAAAGATGGTATGTTGAGCCTCCATTTTTTCTACTGACCAGCAGGGGGAGACTCCTCTGATCTGATTGTGTAGAAGTCTACGGGTAAATGAGCCTACTTCTCAGCTGATCCCTGACCTCAGTAAACACTTTCCTGATGAGTTTATGGTCCCAGTTTCTAGTTTCAAATCCTACTGAATGAAACGATGGTCGTGTTGGAAATTATGGTCCCATGAGAGTTAAAAGGACTATAAAACAGGACATTTAGGGTGGGGTTACCTTGTGATTGAGAAGTGAAGTGTTAGATCCATCTCTCAGTAAAAGTTAAGATGGCGAAAAATCGTTCAGCTCGAGACTGACCAGTAGGTGACATCACGTGGTTATGTCCATCTTTCATGTGCAGTCTGTGGCAGTCTGTTTGGGGTCATTTAGAGAAGATGTCACCAAGTTAATCTGTCAGCTGTAAAATGTTCAACCCAATTCTTTGAAAGAACAGCTTAAAAATAATAATTGTGGAGTAATTTTTAAACTCCAGCCTCAGTTCAGCTGCATTAATATTTATAGTAAATGATTCATGTTTAGTCTATAAAATGTCAGCGGTTTAGTTCATCAGGGTCAAAACATATTCAGTTTACAGCAGGAAACCTGTTCGGTGTTTTATGCTCAGTATATCGATGAACTTATTGGCTGTCTAATTGATTAATTCCTGCAGTCGTTTTCTTTTCACCGGCTCGTGGTTTTGGTTGCGTCATTACGGCGTTGATGGTCTTCCTCACCATTTGTTCCCATTTCTGTCGTTTCAGCTCATCACTTTAAAGATCCTCTCCGTAGAGGATCGGTCTCTCCCACCAGTGAGCCCTGATAAATTAAATCATAAACTCCGTCCTCTCTCTGTGTGTTGCTGCGTTTGTTAAACCGGTTTTGTGTCTTTTGGGAGCAATTAAGCCCCATTGTCAGCAGCTTTCCGGCAAGCGGCGCTGCAGAAGTAGGGCTGGTGGATCAATGCGGTCGATGTGCGGGGGCTAATTTTAGTGGCTGTTGGTTTTCCATGGGCTCCGGGTTCTGCTGCTGCAGCACAACAATTAAGCCTCTTGGAAACACAGCGGCGCTTCCTGCCAGCAGCTCCACGAGGTCCCGCTCTTGCATAATGGAGGTCACAGTGTTGAAGGCCGCCGCTCGCTCACCTCTCGCTCACCTCTCGCTCCTGTGATAGTTTTATGTGCACGCAGGGCTTTAGACGGTGGATGGATGGGTGTTAAATTAAATGTAGATGTATTAAAAAAGAGAAAAGCTTTTAGTGGAGTGTTTCTGTTTGACCCTTTTACCCTTTGAAGCCTAAAACAGAAAATACAGACTAAAATTCTCAGTAATCATCTTAATAATGTTTTTATTTGTGGCAATTATTTTTCTACTTATACAAACAAAAACGGACATTTTCTCCTTGTTTGTCATCCATGAAGCCATATTCTACATTTCGAGGTGTAATACCGAGATACTGTACACACGTGTATGATATGTGCTGATATTTGTGCTGTGGGGTCTCAGCACATCCTGCAGTTGCTCAGCTGGATTTGGATTGAGACTTTGGATTGGGCTCTTTGTTGTTTCTCAAGCTGAGACTGAGTAGTGTTTTTGTGGTGAAGAAGCTGCCCTGGGAGCAGTTTTCCTGAGTAGTGTTTTTGTGGTGTGGCGGGGCAGATTGCGCAGCTGGGGGGGAGGCTGCTGCCGTCAGAGAGTGCTGCTGCCATTTAGAGTGTGTTTGTTCTGCAGTGTTTAGGTCAGAAAACATCCACTTGAATGTCAGATCCCATGGCTCCCCAGAAGGACATTGCATTGTAATGAGATGATCCATGTCTAGTTCACTGGATTATACTATTATATCTAAGATGAGGGGTGTCACACTCAGTTTAGTTAATGGCCTGCACCTAGGCCAGTTTGATCTCCAGTGGCCCAGACCAATAAAACTAGTGACCTACATCTTTCTTTTAAGGTAAAGAAGTACAATTA
>VVAS01048551.1:0-10730 GCA_015103295.1 Ptychochromis oligacanthus
AAGGGTTTTTTAAAAATAATTTTTAAAAATAAAATTAAAAAAAAAATAAATAAATAAAAAAAAAAAAAACTAAATCAAACCTGTAACACAAACAATGAGTGAGTGTCACAGAAAGCTGAATTCAGTAATTTGAATTTGGTCAAAATGTTCCTTACTTTTGAGTTTTAAATGCTGTAATGTGTCTGTAAATTAATGGTAATTGTGTAGATATAAAATATTTTGAAAACAATGTAAGCCTAAACGTTTACACCAGTCAAATATATCCAGAATGTTTGCTTTGAAAAAATGATCTCAATAATTAAAATAAATAAATAAATACACTTAAACATGGAAAACGTCTACAAATTACTACTCAAAATCTAATATAGCAGTACACAGTAATATAGTATGCTGAGTACAACACCTGCAAAATACAATTAATATATGATTCACTGTAGGCCCACAGTGTGAATTGTATATACCGAATGAAAATGATAGAAAAGCTAATGTCTATTTGTGGAAGACATAAAAAATATAAGAAAAATTCAGGAGATAATATGAAACCAATAAGAAGGAGGAAGCATGGCAACGAGGCATTAAAAAGAAGAAGGAGAGATGAAAATAGTCGATTGTAAATGTGTTAGTAAAAGACTTCACAGAATGAGTGCAAGGCAATGAGACTTGGGCACCATGTTGAGTTACACTCTGTGCTCAGAGATTGAAACGGCTGGGCATATGTAAACAGGCTGCATGTTTGACCAAGATTTGCCAGTTGTGTTTTCTGTAAGCTATTACTGACTCTTTGTGTTCTGTTTTCCTTAAAAGACTGAAATGTTATTTAGTACTCCCCACCATCTTTAGCTGTTGGTTTTGAACCAGCCATTTTATTTGGAGATAGAGAGTGACAAATTTTCTATTTGATTCTTTTTCTCCCATTAACAGCGACTTTTTCCGATCAATTCTCGCTCTCTGTGTCTCTTTCTGCCAGGCCCTTCACTGAGCCCATCTGCTGTGTGCGAGCGTTAATTAACCACACTGCCATTTCCTCTGTGCGTGTTGCGTTTGAAGGTGCTTAGAGTACACGAGTCAGCCCCACAAGTTCATCAAAATGCTAATTCAGCCCAAATTAAAGTTGTGATTAACATTACACAGTTTCCTGTGCAGACACATTGATCCTTCCATGAGCTCCCTCTCTCTTTCTCTAGGTGATGAGTGTCTGGGGAAAGAAAGACTTTCCTCTTGGGCGTTCTTGTCATGATTGCCAAAGTGGAAGAAAAACAGAAACAACCCACAGATGGAGCTAATGGAGTGTGACTAGGATTTGGTCTAAATGCAAACAGCTTTCTTTATAACATAAATAAACAAATGATTCCATTTTGACTTATGGGAGATATTCCTTCCCATTATTTTGCCCCTACCTTTCAATAGTTTACATGCATATGAATCTATATTTGTTTTTGTGCATGAACTGTACCTAAGGGAATGTTTCTGCTTTGCCTCACATGTGTACATGCTGCATGCAAGGAATGATTAAGCTGCAGCTCTAATGCTGTGACACAGCTAACTGAATTTACCCGGCTCCCTCTGCACCTCCCTGACACTGATGCCACATGGAAACAAGCCCTTAGGAGGTTGAAAAGCTTCCCTTAAAAAGCAGATTCTATTTTTGTCCAAATCAAAATGCGCGTGACCTTTAATTTTGAAACTGCTTCTTTTTGGTTTCTTGAACATCTTGCACAAGGCCTCAGCCACCTTAGGGTTTCCTCATGTGTCTGCTGTCTGCAACCTGTAAAAAGTTAAGCACAGAATAAATTTGTAATGCAGAAAGACAGATTAGTAGAGGCTTTATCAGGTTAGTTGTGCTAATTCTTATAGTTCTGGCACATCAAAGCCAGTGCCGTTTGTATTTTTTGTCTTAAACAACAACAGCTTGACATTCTCAATCAGTAAATGAAGGCAGAACGCATATTTAGGTACATACTGTAGTCGCTCTTTTGCTCTCACACACACACACTCGAACACACAGACACAGAAAAAAAGCCTCTCAGGGTAATGAAAGCCCCTGGCGTTCATCACTCTGTCTTAAGCAGTGGTTATTGAGGCATTAAATATGTCTACACAGGGCTCAGTGAAAGGCTGCCAGATCAGTTTTCTCCTCTGAGGGGGCTCTGTTTGCATACAGACAGGTTGGGAGATTGGGAACGTGCACCGAATGGAGCCTGCGAGTCGTAACTGGGTGCCCACCACTCTGGTGTTAGTGCCATTATGGGATGTCACTGTGGGAGAACTGCGGCTCTTCAGTGGGATTACTGAGATTCTTGCTGAAATTGAGCAGAATTGGAAATATCGCCAACGGATTCTCTCCCGAGTCATGCGTGCACATAGCTGGCACTCGTGCAGACACACAGCCTTACATTCGTGTTCAAACAAATGCAAATGTACATTTAAGGAAACATTTTGCTACAAGTGGGACTCTGACGTTGAAGCTTGTGTGAAAGGATAATATACAGTCGACTTTATGCAATTAGCTATGACATTTCTCATCTTTCTTTTCTTTTGATTTCTTCTCACAGCATGACAACAAATGCAAAACAGCACTGGTGCATACCTCAGCAGTCTCTACTGTCTTTGATGCATGTTTGCATAGTATAAAATATGGTGGTTTGTTGTGTTTTTTTAAACCTTGCTTGCAAACCAAATTGTTCATATGGGACAATAAATATTTGAATTACATGTAAATGCTGAACTGAATCTTCAAAACAAAGTAAACAGTGACTTTAAAACTATATCACAGTAACCCCTCTATTAAATTAAATTAAAGTAAATTTGAAAGTTTTACTTTTTTACAAGGAGCAAATCATGTTCAGTACAACCTAGTGGGCACTTTTTTCATTTTGCATCATAACACAGACTTTATTTGAATCACCTGAACATTCTTAAGAGCTTTTTATTATTATGCTACTGCATTAGACAGTAGTCCTTTGCTGTTCCAGCCTGGACCAGTTAAATTACATGATTGGGCATAAGAACAGGGCCTTTACAGCTCAGTAGCCTCCTTTGTAATGGGCTTGGGGGTCAATGTGCTGAGGCCACACTCCCTTCTGAGGTCCCTTCTACCATGTCATAAAATAAACATGCTGGGTGCGACCCTGGTAAGGGTGAACATTAACACCCCAGCCGCTGGCTCTGAGGTCAGCCTGAGGTCAGCACCCTATGGTGGAGGGAAGGAAGGAAATGATTCTTCCACACTGACAGTGAACCAACATGGCGTCACGTGCTTTACATCATGAGATAGTGGGGCCTCATGACACTGACGAATTTAAGTCCACCCTGTTTGTTTGTTTGTTTTGGGTTGTTTTTTTGTTTGTTTTTTTTGCTCTGTTTTGGACTTCACCAAGCTCTGAAAGTCCCAAATGTACTACATTGTTCAGTCCCTTACTTTTTTCTGACTGCTGTTTGGATCTGGTCAAATACTCTGCAGTCATCTTTAGAGTTATTATTATTATTATTATTATTTTTTATTTTTTTTTATTTTATTTTTTTTTTAAATTATAAAAAGGTACATCTCACATAGCTAAGAAGAGCTGGATCTAGGTAGCTAATTTGTCACTACAGATGTCACTGTTTCATTGTTAATATTACATATTAATTATGTCTGCTTTGAGTAACCAATAATGGTTTCATAACTGAGCTTAGAGAAAATTTCCAAGTGTTTTTATGATTGCGGTACGTCAGAGATTTGGAAAACAGAAGAGGTAGAGCGGAGTGGCGGGTGTCTCCTGCAGCAGAGTAGCCCTGGTGCATTATTCAACCTTGCATTCAACCTGACTGTGGGGTGCCACAGATGTCAGACATGGCTAACCAGCTATTGTAGAGAGCAGACACGGACACCAGATCTGCCCAGACTGGTCAGACTTGATAGGGAGCTACATATTCTATACTGACATTAAGGAAGAAAGAGAGAGAGTGAGTGAAACCTAATAAATAATTGCCAGCCATTCAGACAGAGGTCAAACAGCACTTGTAAATTCTTACGCTTTGTATTTTGCAAAATTATGCTATTTGATGCTCATTGTGCATTCCTTCATGTGATGTAAATATAGGTTTTCTTGAAAGCAAGAAAGAAGCCGCAAAGAGTTATCTTCTAGTTTTCCTCATCCTGCAGCAAGATTGCAATCCTGGAAGGTAGAATGTGAGGATTTATAAGCAAACCACAAGCTGTAGGATTTATTTGTCCTTTTAGCCTATCTACAATGTGCTTTTAAAACCTCCCCCTGCAACAATTAGGGGGCATAGATCACATTATTGCCTTTGCAGAGGCTGGATAACACCATAAGGCTTTGGGACATCTCATTCGCATTGGGAACGGTCTGGAAGATGCTTACTAGATGGATTTATATGTGGCCTGCACTGCTTTCCAGTGATTGAATGTCTATGTGCATGTGTTGAGCGGACTCTGTGTGGATCTGTCAAGGGACTCATAAGGCAGGTTTGAATTAGGCATGAGATAGAAGGAGGCTGTGTGTGTGTGTGTTTGTCTTTGGGTACATGTGTGACTTGAAGTACTTTATGGTGAAAGAGCGTGTAAATAGTGACCGGAGACAGATGTGGGCTCATCCCTGAAAGATGGAGGATAAAAAATTATTAGGGCAAGACCTCAGGATCATAGCAGGGCAGGACATTTCTCAAAGTAACATACTTCCAGGATGTTATGAGTGAAAAGGAAGCAAAGCATGTAAATGGCACATATACTCAAGCGCAAACATAACAAATCTTCTTTCTCTGTTTCATGGCATTGCTGGCTGATAATATCTAGTTGCACAAAGTGAAATCAAATCTGTGAAACATCCACCCAATCTTTTTCATCTATGAAGCTTACAGCTTTACCTAAGAGGTTAGCTATAGCACTAAACACCACAAGGACTATAAAACATGAGCTGGAGAGTTGTGAGAGACATAAAAGCAGGTCCTTTTAATGTAATATTGATTTACAAACCACAAGTTAAAACACCTCCTGGTCATGGGTCATTACTTGCAACCCCAAATGAATCGAGCTGGGCGCTGAATTAGAGCCATTGCACATGAGGCAGTGAAAGTTTTTAGAGCCACATGCACAGGTTTTAAGTGTCCTCGTGTCTAGACGGTTACACCATGAAAGCATGGACTGGGGACTAAGGAAAGAAATTACACAGACATTTAAAGCAGTGAAGTAAAGCAACAATTTGTGAAGAAGTGCTGTTAACCATGCAGCTCAGCTATTGAAATGTTATCCTGTTAATTATCATCACACAAAATGCCAGTTAAAGTGGCATTTTATTTAATTTCATTTCTACAGTATTATTGTTACAGTTATATATTAATGTATTTATTTTGACACAGTCACAGGCCTCACAGAGCACTGGACTAACTGTAAGGCTCTTTTAGCCTCTGATGTGTGCTCACTGGTGACATCCAGGTATTTTTCAAGCTTTTGTTAATTAGCACGATTAAACAGCAGTTATGCAAAATTATTTTCTGTGCTTTGACCTCACATCACAGAGCTGTGATAACCGGGCATACAGCGGAGAGAAATTATAATAATTAACTGATTTCAGAAAGCTAATGTGTTGGTGGAGTCAATGCCAAACTTAAAACCAAATTTAAAAAACAACATTGCAAATGCACTGTATCAATAAAAATTCCAAATATCACATTTTTGTCAGGGGTAGATTAATATCTTGGCCAACACCAGCATTCACTGCCAAACAACAGTAGAAAATGAGCTAAAAGATGACGAAAACTGATGTACAAGAATAATGAATCCAGTCTTTTCAGAAACAAGACCATGTAAAAAGTCACCAAAATCTGACATTAAATTATGTATTTGTGAAACAAAATTACAAATAAACGATTAACAAGTTAGCTTCAGCATTATTTATAAAATAATACTGTTCACACTTAATATCCTAACCTTCACAGGCACTAAGTGTACCATTTAGTAAATTGTTTAAATAATTGAGTTATAAAGCTGTGATGACATTTTAACCTCCTGAGACCTGAGCTCATGTTTGGGATGCATTCTTAATTTCTTCTAGCTAATTGTGATTAGTTGGACCTGATAAGTATAGAAACTAAGCATAATCATTTTTATGGTTAGAGACCCTCATATGGGGACAGTGGGTTTATTTTACAGCATAATACAATAAAGTCACCATTGTTTGGCATATAATAAAATGCTTTATGGAGCAGAATGAAGTATAAGGTACAGAAAGGCCAAAGACACAGGGTCTCAGCAGATTAAGTGTTTATTAATGTACAACATTTGCCAACAGTTACAACCTTTAGAAACATAGAGTATATCTATGTTTAATTTACAATGTCAAGGAAAAGAATTACTTATTGCTAAATAAGCTAAATAACATCTGATCAATGCAACAATCAAATAAATAATCAAACCATTTTAAAAGTTGTTTTAAATGGTTTGATTAGATTTTTTATAATTATTTAGCTATGTACTTATGTCCAGTGTAACTGGTTGATTCCAGTAGTTTTAGGCTACTTTAAAGCCACTGAAAACTAATAGATAGATAGATAGAAAATAATTAGCATTTCTTGGCTTGAATTTGGCATGGGAAATAAAATTTAACTCAGACGTTTATTGACATAATTCCTGTAATTTTGGCTATAGCCATGGAAATATTGCATACTCACTATATTAAACCTTATGTGCAGCATACTATTTAGAGATAAAGTTCTTATTTTCTATCATCCTAAAAAACAAATTATCATAAAAAACCAACTAAACTTTCACCATTTTTATATGTACCACTCACCAGACACACTAAACATGCAGCTTGTGCTAAAGCAAATATGGCTCCCATTTACATTTTAATTCACCGTTTGGTAAATGCTTCCACATGAGACTTTACTCTCAGAGGAAAGTAATGCTTCTCATTATCATCTGTATTGGTGTGGAGGCTTGTACAGCATACACAGATGTAAATTTGCTATTTTAAAATCTGTATTTATAGGCAACTAACAAACAATAGCAACAACAACAATTCATGCAGCCCTTTCCATATCCAATGCAAATGTTTGGAGGAACACCCCCATGCTTTGTTCTTCTGTGGCAACAGAGCATTTACATTTCATAAACTCACTCACCTTTTGTTCATCCCTTAGCACTGACTGATGCACTGGACCAGTCATTTCCAAGCAGGCTGGTGGCTGAAATGCTCTCCCTGCTGAAGATTTATATTTACAAGACTGTTAACAGGTGGCAAGCAGTTTAATTGTGGTGATTACTCATTGCACGCGTAGAGGAAGGGGAGGTGTAAGGACTTGTGTTGCTTTGGGCTGTCCCACTCCTGTGATGATGCCTCCCATGATATATCTGTGCATCACTGTAATAACACATGTTTCAGTGTCAGCACTTTTGTATCTTAATGTTCTTCAGTGATGATCTTTATTTAAATATTGCTTGAAATTTGTGAAAAGAAAAGTTTGGTTCACAGTGAAGTATTTATAACAGTGTAATAGCACTTTTTTCAAGTGTTTTGTTTGTTTGTTAAAAATAATCAGTGCAATCTTTTTTTTAAATAGTTTTGAACATCCATCTTCACTTAAGGCCCTTTTATCATATCAATGAGCCTCAAATCTCCAAACTCATTTATAGGAACAAAATTGTTGATGTTTATTGAAGTGTATAAACACAAGATTAAGACATATTGTCATGACATATTGCGAATTAAACAGATTTGTTAAGAGAATAGATTTGTCTCACACAAGCTACTTTTTTTTCTATTCAGTGGAAAGAAATGAGCTTTTTATTGTTGGTCTGACAGCCATGCAAATGTTAAAGCACTGGAATGTTCCACAAACCAGAGCAGATGGACATGACAAGTCCCTCCCTTTCACTCTCAAAGAAGATGACATCCCCACATATGGTTGCAGTGATTGATCTGTCGTTAGAGAGCGATGGCTGGCTTAGAGGAGGGAATGGGGAAGGGATATGCACAGAGCAGCGGCAAAGTGCTGGTGTAATGTTTTCCATGGTAAATCTCATACAGTCAAGAGGATGAATGTGTCAATGGTCAGACTGTTTTTAAATTGATTGTGTGTGTGAGAGAAAGAAACCGCCATGCATGGTCCTCATTTCAGATTTGTTTTTTCATATTTCATTCTAGCCTATTTAGAATTCATTTGTGTTCCTCTACCTTAAAGTGTGTTTGCATTTTTATAGCAGAAGGAAAGGAAAGATAATAAATGACATGTACTTTATAAGGCATGTGAAGCCTTAACACTTCATCAGATTCTGGCGATGGATAAGTTATTATTTGTACTTCATTAAAAAAAAACAAAAAAAAAAACAGACAAACAAAAACAGTTGCTTTATTTCCATATATTACCCAGTATTTGGTGTTTGTGTTCGCTGAATATTCATCATACTTTAAATTGCTGCATAATTATATTTTCACTGTATAGTCTGCACCTTTATGACCTTGTCATCTTTCAAATGTTTTTGCACAGACCAACTTATGCCAAGGGTGATAAACTGTATCCCTGATCAAAAAGTCAAACATTGCAACTAAAAATGCAAATGCTGTCTCATAGGGAGAGAGAAAGATGATGATGTTGGAAAGAAAAGCAATAGGATGGATATGCAGCTCCAGAGGCAGAACAGAAGCTGGGAGCTTGTCTTGTCCTGCTGTGTGTCTGGCAGATTGCTATGGAGCCTGTCATTGCGAGCAGCAGGGTGTTCAGCCACTACATGGCGTTCAGCAGGGGAGCTGAATAAATCACTGGAACACACACAGTCCTGCTTACAGTTTCCCTGACAAAGCTAACATCAGCCTCTAGTCACACCTTAATTTTGTTTTTTTCCGGCAGAAGTGTCAGCATTATTCAGACAGCCAAAGTATTTAAACTGATTTTAGCCAAAGGAAAAAATTTGAGTGGCACCTTGAAACAAATCACATAGAAAATACTTGAAAATTGTTAATAACCTTACGTAATATAAAGGCAACAGTTTGTACGTTGCTTGTATTTTTTGCAACAAAATGATGGTAATCTAACCACGGCATTTCACACCACCATAAACCGATGAATAAAATGTTAATTTTGTAGCTACATTACATCAGCTTTTATTGTACATTTAATTTTGTCTTCATTAACTTGGATGTGCACAGTTTACAAGAAAACTGTGATGACAGCAAAAATTGTGGCAAATTATTTTTTTGTCTTTGTGAAAGGACACAAAGACAAAAAGAAAAAAAAAAGTGCTTAAAATCACTATTCTGTGAAACTGCGTTTTACGCACCAGATAAATAAACAAACTGTAGTACAGATCAAGTGTCGCATATGTCCTTTAGGGTTAACATTAAAACTACTATAAGGGTTAGAAGTACAGAGATATCTTAAGTACACTTGAAGGATCTGACTCCGAAATCCTGGCTTCAAAACAGCTGTCCTTTGGAAACCTGCAAAGAGATGCCACAGACACAATACTCATGATTATCTATGGAGCGCAGTTTCTGCCCTGATTGAACCTTTGCAGTATTTGCAATGTTTGCAATGTTATTTTCAATGCAAATGACAATGTTATAGAAGAAGAATAGAAAGACCCTTGGTCTGTGCTTGACCACTGTACATCTTAAGAAATACACTACAGTGCAAATATGGAATTGTAAATAATTAGTTATAGTATACAGAAATGTTTGTCATGCAAAGATTGCACCCAAAGATTTGCTTTTAACTGGATGAAAGAATTTTAAACAAGTAAAATTTCAGAGAAAGCATTTTAGCATTTGATTGCATTCATTTCTTTATGTTTTCATGTTTTGTTATATGTAACATGTATTAAAGAGGGTTGAAAACTACAAAACTAAGTCATGTCAGTTCAGAATCACATTTAGATGCTAAATGCTACATTTAAAAAAAAAATACTTGACAAGTCTTTTTTAGAGAGAACCAGAGCTGTGTGGCCCCAAGTTCACATGCTCCATTTCAAAGACAGACTTAGAAGACACTGGGATGTCAGTGTCACCTCATTTCATCCCAGAATGCAAAAAGGAAAGGCATGAAACCCTGCAATTGGGCCAGAAAATAATAGACTGTGCTCCTGGAAAGAGTTGCTCATTGGTTTGGATTTAGGAATGGCTGTGATGAGGAAGAAGACAAGCATGTATTTACATGAGACACCCACACAGGCCTCCATAATCAATCTTGCAATCTCTCAGGGTGCAGACTCAGCCAAGAATCAGTGTGTGGGATGGAAGTCATGGTAAACAGCATGAATCTTTGCCAGCTGTCTATTTAAAGTCTTTGTTTATCCACAGAACTGTGAATCTTTTCCTGCAGTGTCATACTAAACATTAAAATATGCCCATGCTGGTATTATGGGAGATATGTTTGCCATCTTTCCCACAGTCATATGGCAAGATTTCCATCTCATCTCGCCGTCCACAGAGGTAAACTGTATTGGAATGGGAATACAGAATCCATCCAAAAATTTAACAACTTGCAACAACTATGAAGAATGTTAAATTTGTTGTATTTATAGGCTTTATCTTCTTTCAGTGTTACATCCACAAAGGTTTTTTGTTTTTGTTTTTTTCTATTGCAGACGTTACTCTGCAGAGGACTAAAGTAATCACTGGGCCCAGCTGTTATGGTTCAGGAAATAGTTCCAGTACAAAAGCTTCTTGTTTCTGAAACACAACACAACCATTTACACACATTAAATGAAAAAAGAGATGCATAATGTGAAAAGA
>VVAS01048558.1:0-17263 GCA_015103295.1 Ptychochromis oligacanthus
TAACAATGACTAATTTCAAGCTCTAAAAGTTAGACACCTTACCCCCAAGCTAACTAACTCTAAGATCTGACGTTACCAGTCTAAAAGTAACAAAGTCAGGCAGAGCTTTCAGCTATCAGACTTCTCTCCTGGGGTGGCTGTGGCTCAGGAGGTAGAGCAGGTCATCTACTAATCAGAAGGTTGGTGGTTCGATTCCTGGTTATTCCAGTCTGCTCCGGTCTGCATGCCAAAGTATCCTTGGGCAAGATACTGAACCCCGAGTTGCTCCCGATGCGTTCATCGGAGTGTGAATGTGTGTGAATGTTGGATAGAAGGCACTTATGTGTAGAAAAAAGTGCCTGTAAGAATGTGTGTGAATGGGTGAATGAGGCTTGTGGTAGATCATAAAGCGCTTTGAGGGCTCAAACCAGAGCTGATAAAGCGCTATATAAGAACCAGTCCATTTACCATTTACCATCTCCTGTGGAACCAGCTCCCAGTTTAGATTCAGGAGACAGACATCCTCTCTAGTTTTTAAAATTAGGCTTAAAGCTTATAGTTAGTGCTGGATCAAGTGACCCTGAACCATCCGTTAGTTATGCTACTAGGCGGTAGATGGCTTCCCCTCCCTGAGACTGGTTATACTTGAGGTGTCTTTTTGACAACTTTATTATAAACAGGCTTTTCGACTGGAGTGAAGTGTAAAATCATCCATTTGTGGTTTTCATGAGGGTTTATGTACTTAGGCCTGAGTCACACAGGTCTAGAGACCAGTAGGCAGCCCCTGGCAACCTCCAGTCTCTAAGGAAAAATGTGTATTCCCCAACCAGTTGGCGAGTGGTTGCTGGCTATCGCTGGGCGACATTGGTCACAAAGCAGTGCTGCACCAAAAACCTCCTTGTGATTGCTTTGGTCACTCTAATCACTTTTAGGGTTTTTACCCTAACATACAAAGTGCCGTGAGGCGACTATTGTTGTGATTTGGCGCTATATAAATAAAACTGAATTGAGTTGAACTGAATTGAACTACCAGATTGCTGCAGTTGCCTGTAATTGCATGGAAGACTTGTCTGCAAACACCTGCCATTTACTCTCTGAGCTGTAATAACATTTGGGTAAAAGTTGGGTCTTACCGCTGCAACCAACACATTTCAAAAGGTGTAACTTTTACTCTGGAGGTGAACTTTCTCTGTTCACGGTTTGCGTTGCACTTTCCACAGTTTCATTATCACTTGGCGAGTATTTTGCGAGTGTTTGCAGACAAGTTGGCATCTTCCATGCAAACCACTGGTGACTGCAGCAACCTGCTAGGAACCAAAGGAGGTTTTCGTGCACCAGAGTATACCTCTTTGCAACCAATTTCACGCTAAAAAGTAGTGGCTAGCAACCTCCCGTAACCACTCACCAACCAGTTGGGGAATACAAACCTTTCCCTAGCGACCAGTGGTTGCCAGATGGTTGGCGACTGGTCTCTAGGCCCCTATGACTGGGGCCTAAAGGTAACTATTTTTATTTCATTTTATCTTCATAAATAATAAATACATATTAGCGATATCACTCTTCTCATCTCCCTATCGGCAAGAAAACAGACGTATTTCCCAAAACTAACTATTCATTTAAAGCCCATTTTTTTCATTGCCTTTCTTCAGCTTATAAGATAACCTTAACCCCATCCCGAATCTCCACTCCACCCCAGGCATCTCAGAGCTCTCTGGGGATGATGGTGAAGGGCCGGATGGGACTGGTGGCCTCCAGCTCCAGGGCTGTCAAGAAGCAGTCGGGGGCCTGGCTGCAGTTCCGAGACTGAAGAGCCTCACCCAAGGCGCTCCACGCCTCGTGTGAGGTGCTGTGGATCTGAACCGCGTCACGCAGAACCTTCTCGCCTAGATGGACACGCCCAGTTTTCACCAGCAGACGGCCCTAAATGGATAGAGTGATGGAGACATGCAGGAAAAATGTGGTTTTAGAATTTATATTTATGTGCATTAATGTCACACTTAATGAGTCATATTCAAAACTCAAAATATTCACAGAAAGAAATATCCTGCTCAGAAAACAGGGCTGGATTTAGTTAAAACCTTTCGAATAAAAGTAATTAAGGAGAAAACTGCTATTTAAATGTCTTTTTGTTTTTTTAAGAGGAAGACTGCAAGCTGAGTTTAACTTGTTAAAAATAAATAAATATCACTTTCCAAAAGTTACAGGATAAAAGCTGACCTTTGGCATGCTCAAATGTTCACAGAATGGAGATTTTACATTTAATTCTAGTACCTAGTCACTCATATTTTGTTTTTATCCTAAATATCTACCATCAAAACGTTTTTATGGCATGATAAGATCAAGGTAGCAGATGGTGGCTTTTTGCTAAAAACCCAAATCTTGGATTAGAATGCCTGCTGTCCTGTGGACGAGTCAGGACGACAAAAAACAAAAATGGAAACACAAGAGTTGTATTCAACTGGGATTGTACAGCTGAAGGGAAAAAAAAAAATCCACAAATGATGAGATTAGGAGCAACCTTCTGCAGAAAGATGACGCAATATGTTAGTACGCAGGCACACACATGGTAACACATGCACAGATGCCCACACATGCTGATGAAAGCTGATAGTGTGCTTAGGGTTAGAGGAGAGACTGCCTGAAGGAATCCTTTAAGCAGATGCGGGTTATGTGCACTTCCTGCTGATGATTTGCCAGTGCAGACTGTGGCTTTTTGGATGACTTAACTGTGTTCTTTCTACTTTCAGGCAAAAGTTAACATTTGCGTTTTTTTCTGGCTTTGGTTATGGCTCACACTAGAGTAAAAATAGGACCGCAAACTCCTTGTGCTTAGGAAAAATTGTTGGTCGCCCTGTGATTGCATTGAATTTTTTTGCATTCGGTGACCAATTGCAAGTAGTTGTGGTGACCAACTAGTCACCCAGAGGTTGAGCATGCAATACCCTCAACCTCTGGGTGACCACTTTTGATCGCAAGGCAATTGCAACATGTCTTCAAACAATCACGGTTCGTCTCAGACTGACTGCATCAGAGGCCTATGCCATTTTGCATTGAAATCACCATCCTGCAGCAACAACGTCACTATTTGTGGAGTAATTTCTGATTTTCTGTTTCAGATCTATGAGGTCCTGGCTGGACTCTGAATGTAAGTAGTTAATGTGAATTTCTGTGTATGTAGACTGCAACAGATTGTGATTTTCACCGTATTATCTCAAACAGATTGTATGCAATTGCCAACTTGACCCCATTCAATCACAAACTGATTGCAGACTGAATCCGTTTTACTGCTGTTTTATCAGTTTATCTTGATGCATCAGAGTCGCTTATATCATTGGTGGTATTTGTTAATCAACAGCTAGCTTAATGTTACCCATGCTTACGTCTCACTACACACAAGAAGTCCTTTTCTCTGAGTGAAACCACAAGGTTATCTCGACCTCCACCTCTGGTTTCTCATTGTAAGTTTACTCGTTGCTAACATTATCAAAGACTCAATGAAGAACTGCTTTAGTAGCAGTTAGCTGCCTTCATGTAGTCTTTTTTGCCAAAAACATACATTCACTGTTCTTTCATGTGTTACTCAGAAGCATATTATAGCCATTGCAGGCCATCGCTGTCATTAGTCATCTTAAACATCCCCTATTTTGCTTATTTCCAGCTCCACGTTTTTGTTTTTTGTTTTTTGTGGACTCTACTAGAGTAGCTTTGCATGATTCACAGTTCAAAATAATCCCTATTAATCTTAAACTGGTTCTTGGTGCAGTGCCTCAGTTCATTCACTGTCTAAAACTCCTTTCCCCATCCCTTTAAGGCAACTTTCTTCTGACTGGCTGCCCCTCGGAAACAGAAGGTTGGAACAGCAGGTGTGTAGGGACCAAAATGTGTAATGATCTCAAAACAAAAATCAAAGGAATAATCCTACAATACTCAAAAATGCGCATTTTGGTCCATACAAGGCGGGTGGGGTTTCTTTGCTCACAGCCAAAGCTGGGTCCCTGAGATGACCATATTTGGGATATCCCCTCTCACTCACGTCAAGGCTAGAAAAAACTGTCTGAAACTGAGCATTTAGCACTTTGGGCTCACAGTGATTACTTCTACATACACTGAACTCACTGTTTGAATCTGGGCTGTTTTTGATATGAACATCCACCACTGTAACAGCATATATATGGTAGAAACTAAGGAAAACATAATAGGTGCCCTTTGATCTTCAAAAGTAATGTTATTTTTATTTTAGTCTTAAATGACAACAACTTATGCAAATGTTAAGTTTAAATAGTTGGTCCTAAATTGTCCAGAGCATTCAAAGACATTGCTATGCTCCTTTACAGAACATGTTTTTCCAAAGAGCTCATTTGCAGTGGCATGCTGGGCGACTATTGCATGCAATGTTCACACTCATTTTACACTTTATGAACATGCTGTATATACTATATATGCATGTGTCAGAAAAAGCCGAAGGAGGAAGGAATGAGCAATAACTGGCATTTCATGTAAACTGTATGGAGGGTCAAACATAATAAGGCTGATGTGCATATAAAAGAAAAAATGTATGTGAGACAGAGAAGAATATAATGGATGATGTTTGTTGTCACCATGTTAAAGGTCATACCTATGTGTGCATGGGTTCTGTCTCTTCGGAGCACAGCTCTGCTGGGAGTCCGACAGAAAAGAACGTCACGCAACTGACCAACAGCATGGAGTCAGATCTGCCTCATACATAGGCAAGCTACAGTGTCACATGCACACTCAAGGTGACAACAGGCAGCCAGTCTTGCACAATCATCCCTTGCCTTACTTTGACTATCTGTTACACACACACACACATACACTGAGCTGGCCTGAGGTCAGACAGACGAGTCTTGTTATGTAGTCTCTGCTCACAAGCTTGAGATTAATTGGGCTGAAATTCACAAAGCTGTCTAGGGGCTCTGATGCAACTTCCAATAAGAGTGCACACTCTGTCTTCCCTCTTTCCTCTGTTCTCCTTTTTCTCACTGCTGCTGTGCGGAAAACGCAGAGGAACAACAAAACTGTTGGTATGGAGAAAGCCTCTCACAGGATGTGCACACAGGTCTACAAGCACGTGTGTACGTGTGTGTGCATGAATGCACACGTGTGCGTGGGTATATGATATATTCCTTGCTGCTGGTTTGGCCACTAGCTTCCACATCTTGCTGTCTGTGCTCTTGTCTCCAAACTCACATGGGGTACTTTGTTCCAACATTTTTTGGCATAAACAGTTGGTTACTGGACTAACACACACACGCAAACACACACACACACACACACACATACACACACATGCACAAGCCGACACTCACAGCCTTCCATCTGTACCCCATGTCATTTAGGCTGGTAACCATGGAAAAGTTGATGCTTCTAGGTCAGCAGCTCAATCAAATTAACAGTACTGTTCTCAGTATACTATTTAAGCACCAGAGCACATGCCAGAATACACACACACACACACACACACACACACAGAGCCAATGGCTTCCAGTAAAACACTGAAACATTTCATAATTTCAGGAAACAATCACTGGTTTTCCTTCTCTAAGTAAGCTGATAAGTGTGACGTTCTCTTTTTTTTGAACAGATACAGAGCTGGTTATGGAATGTGGTTAGCTCAGTTTAGCAGGTGGAAATGGCAAACTCAGGAGCACGAGGGAAGCTGTAAGAACAACAGTTTGTGATTTAGAGGAAGTTATGTTTCTAAGCTGTTTATTGACATTGTATCCATCCACCAGGGCTACTCCCGTCTGGTATCTCTGGCTACTGCAATTAAGATAAACAGTCTCTGTATGGTTGAGACCAAATCCTGACAACATTAAGGTCCAGTCAACACATAATGGTGGATGCTTATAAAGGCCACCAATTCAATTTGAACTTTTGACCAATTGTCAATTTGACCAGTTGTGTACTCTCTCTGGAAGATCCAAAACACAGAGAGCTATGTGCCCAAGCAGCCTAACATTTGGGCCATGCTGTAGACAACTTAACCACAACATCCATGGTTTGATAGTGCACTCATGGAATAAATGGAAAATTAATTCCCCTCAAGTCAGGACAACAACATGTCGGACGAAAGTAAGCTCAGCTGAATTTATATATTGCGTACAGATTTTTTTACTGACACTTAACTTGTAACATCACATTGCAACCATTGGTTACTGTCGAAGTAGAGTGACCTAGCTTTGGCCTCAGTCAAATAAGCCTAGAGACCAGTCGGCAAACCCCTGCAACCACCAGTCGCTGGGGGAAAATGTGCATTCCCTGCTCAAGTGGTTGGTGGAGATGCTGTGAAATCAGCTGCTATAGCCCCAGCTGCACCTTGTGCTGGTTGCAGTGGGAAGGCACAACTTTTACTTTGAAGGTGAATGTTCTCCTTTTCTGGTTTCCGTCTCATTTTTTCAAATTTCACAACCGCTTGGTGAGTAGTTGTGGCGAGAGTCTGAAGACAAGTCAGCATCTTTGATGCAAACTTCGGGCGACCACAGCAATCACCTAGCGACAGCTTCCAGCAACCACTCGCCAACCAGTCGGGGAATACAAATTTTTTCTGAGCAACCTGTGGTTGCCAGGGGGTCGCTGAGTGAGGGACTGAGGCCTTAGTAGGAAAACTTTTTTCTTAGCAGTAACCCTGAAAATAAGCCTGGTAAAGCCTTTATTTTCAAAACACACAAGCACAGAAGTGGGAAGAACAACTTTCTCACTGAGGAAATGGAACCATCAAAGAAGCACATGAATGCACTGTGATTCCTCATTCCTTATTCCTAATTAACATTTAACTAGCAGTTAGTTGGCTTCCCTCTTTTATTAGTGGAGGAAATGATAATGATTATTGAGAAAAGAACAGAATGTGACTGGCACAAGCTCAAGAGATGATTACCACCGGTATGACCTGGCTCACAACTGTGTTAGTGGTTATGACTCAGTCCCACTAGAGTAAAAACAGGACAGCAAGCGCCTTGCAACAAGTAAAAACTGGTGGTTGCCTGGTGATTGCTTTGAATTTTTTCGCTTTCAGCAACTGACTCCAAGTAGTTGTGGCAACCAGCTAGGCCCCCAGAGGTTGAGAACGCAACACCCTCAACCTCTGGGTGACTTCTTTTGATCGCAAGGTGATTGCAACCTGTCTCCAAACAGTCACAGTCTAACTCAGACTTACTGCAATCACTCTCAGACAGATTGGTGAAGGCTTGCAAATAATTGCAGTCAAATTTATAAATGCAGACAGACTGCCAACAGGCTGCAATTAATCTGAGTAAGTCTGCACTGATAAGCGCAACTTGTCTGCGACGTATCTCTTTGCAACAGGGGACTCAACTCAACTGGTTGCCAACTGCTTGTATTCTGACTAAATTCCCATATAAAAGAAAAATCATGTCATTTTGCCATTAAATTGCTGTCCTGCACCAACTATGTCAAAATTTGTGGAGGAATTTCTGTTTCAGATCTATGAGGTTCTGGCTGTAGTTAATGTACATTTCTGTTTAATGTGAATTTTAATTTATGTAGACAGCAACAGATTTGTGATTTATTACAGTTAATCACTGTATTATCAGAAACAGATTGCATGTACTTGCTAACTTGATCCCATTCAGTCACAAACTGATAGCAGACGGATAGCAGACTGACTCCATTTTATTGCTGTTTTATCACCGCCTTGACGCACCAAAGTCACTTTGAAGATGGCAGCTGACTGCAAGTGGTTGCAGACCTGGTCCCCGCAACCATTTCAAAGTCAACAAGACTGCAAATTCATTGCGCATGGTCGCAGCAATTTTGGTTGTGTCTCCAACCACTGTTTTCTCTGGTGTGACTGTAACATTACTGGCCAGACAAGATTTTGGAAAGCAGTTGGCAACATCCTGTTTGGTAATTACTGCACAGACATGAGACTGAAAAATATCCTTGGAAAGAAAGCAAATGCACATTTTTCAAAATACTAAACTGTTCACTTAAGTTGGAGACAAACAAGGAATAGTTTTAAAGAAAGAAGAATGAGACAGATTTCCACTGAATATGAGAAAGTACAAGAAGTACAAGAAGAGAAATTCAGACGTGGGACATCCACTAATCAAAGGGCTGGTGCTCCTCCTGTCCACATGTCTGAGGGAAACACACTGACACCTAAAATGCTCGCAGTTAATCCATTGTCGCTCAGTGTCACTGGTGTGTGTGTGTAATCGAGGCAGTGTCGTTGGATCAAATAGGATTACAAATTCAGCCAATGAAAATATATACTTAGGGAGTGGGAGATTGAAGGGGAAGTGAGCGAACAAATTCAAAAACATTTCGATTGCCACCGAATGTTTCTGGCATTACACTGAGAAAGCTGGTATCTAATAGTTTGTCTTTAATTACTCCCAGCCATCTGTCTCCAGTTTTACCTACAGCTGATCCCATTGAGCTTGGCAGCGCAGGTTTGTTTCTTGTCGTGCCATTTAAGTACAACCGAACTGAGCTGAGCCAAACTCTACGAGTGGGCACTGGTGTTTTCATCAGTCTTTCAAGCCAAATTTTTTTGAGCAAACTTTTGAAATGCTTCAAACTACAAACAACATTTAATTAAGTGTATTTCCATCAACTAGACTGAAGAGAATGAGAAAAAAAGGCTTCCTGGATGTCACAAACAAAGACACCCAACACAGATTTGATTATGGAATTGATTAGCATTGGGGAAATGAGTTTTTGTTCTTTGGTGTCAGCAGATATTATTCATATTCCATACTGTGCAAAGACAAAAAGAGCACTTTGTAATATTCTAGCGTACCAGCTACAGCTAAGCAGCCACCCCGGAGATTTATTTACGGGAGTAATATTCACTGGATAACTTCTTTATTGCAAAAAACTTTTTCTGCCTCAAGAGACCATTGAAACTTTTCATTACATTGCAGTTTGCATACAAATGCTTGGATGCAACCCAGGCTAAGTATAAAGTCACACATAGATTAAAAGGGTTTCAACAAAAGTGTGACTAGATACTCAGCAGAGTAATGGTTACATACTTACAAGACATAAACAGAAAATCAGTTTGTGATAAGATGATCATATGGATTGTTTCCCAGAAATCAACATCTTCTAGACAGTGGAGAGACAGCTGAACTCTAAATTTAGACTTGCAATCTGCTGTTGTCAGCCGCGCTGCCTACAGAGCTGTGACTGTCCAGACAAACAAATAAATCAGAAGTCATGTTATGAGTGGTTTACTCAAGGTACAAATATCCATCTAGTGTTAATCTAGAGATAGTTAAGTGTGTGCACAGCACAGTTCAAATCCATGAGATTCAGAAAAATGCAGTTTGACAGCCAGAGGGTTTGTTATGTCACTCAACAACCATCTGCTGATCTACACACATATACTAACACACATACATGCCATATAACCCAGTGGCTTAATGCCCTGCCATTCAACCAAGAGGAGAGCCTTTATTTGAACTTTTAATCCCATCAGATGTTAAGTCTGGGCGGGCAGAGAGTGGTGAGGTGAGCCGAGGCTGCTGTTCTGCGTAGCTGAATCCATGTATCCATGTAGGCGTATACCATCTTTCATTGTCATTGCCTTAATATAACGTTTACTTTTTTAAACTTTCCTTAACAGTTCAACATTTTGGGGAGCATGTTTGATTTGCTCTTGTGTCCAGATTTATGTGAGAAGGTCTCAAACGTCTCAGTAAAATATAAAGCTACAGCTTACAGCTGATTAGCATTAGCTTAGCACACCTGGGAAACTGGAAATAAAAGGCGCTTTTGGACTGCAGGAATTTTCTCATTCAGTTCTAGCAGCTGTTACCGGCTGTTAGAGGTACCCCCTTCTTTCTGTGTCTGCACTGCAGGAACGCTGGACCATCGCAGTTCTTATAACTATGTTTTTAGAGTTCATTTTTTTTAACTCCAGTTATAGAGTAGAGCAAAAGAGGAGCTTTGTAAGCTGATTCAGAGTGTGAATGCAACAGGTAAAAAAGGCTTGGAAGGTATCTAGTTCCCTCAGGGCCTCCACACTGGATACGTAACCCCAGGTAGTCTCGAGATATCTTTGTTTGATGCCGCATACAAAGATATCTGTTGATTAAGGAACTTTTCACACATGCACCACAGCCCTAAACTTTTTTAAAGACAACACCTGACAGAGGTGCGAATGTCTAGTTGGATAGGACATGAACCGGTCTTTAACATGCCAACTCTCTAGTCTGTGTGATGTTGGACTGTGCAAGAAAAATGCGCTAATATTCCAGTAGAGAGTGGGCGTCACGCGTGCTACCTCCTGCACGCTCTATCCAGGCAGCTTCCTCGACTAAACCACATGGAGTATTTCCAGTAGTGCAAACACATCTGAGCCAGACTATTTTCTGTTGTGCTTTACATGTGACAACTGTGGAAAATATTCTGACCTGATTCTTAAGAAGCTGTCAAAAGTCCATGTGTGAAAATCTCTTTAAATAACTCCTAACGGGAATCTATCACCCACTGGCTGTGGTTTTATATTCAGTGTACGTACATTCGAGTGGTATCATTACCATCATCTGGCTCTCAGAAAGAAAGGGAATAAGCATGTTTTCCTAAAAGTATTTCTTAAAAGGTCTGAAAGGATGTTTATATACATCCCCCCTAAAGTTCATCTTGACATGTTTGGCAAATTTTGGTAAATTTAGGATTTCCACACTTTAATTTAACCAACTGGAAACAGTATGTTTTGCCCTTATTAGCATGATATGACTGTACATGTATCTTCATGCACTCTGATGGTCACGTTTGCATGGCAAATAGTATGTGTATGTTTGAGCACTTATGCCTCTGGTGTGTGTGTGTGTGATTGCGCTGAGAGAAAAAAAGTAGCTCATATGGCTACAGTTCATTTCTTCAAATACATTCTCACCTTTCTGCATATTACATCACTTATATAAATATATACCAGAACAAAAAGTCAACACGGCACAAACATACTTGCATGCACGCACTCACAGCACCTGGAAAGAAGAATGAAATAAAGGGTTGATAACTGGAGCCACAGAGGAAAGGAAAAGGAAGAGAGCAAGGAAGGAAAGAAGTGTGAGTGAGCAAGAAAGAGCTAAACTGAGAACAATGAACAGAGAGAGAGAGGGAGAGGGAGATGGAGAGAAGGAAAAAAAAGGAGAGGCGTCAAAGAAAAAGGAAAAAATAAGTGAGCCCAGATGAGCCATACATAGCAACGGAGGCACCAGCCAACTCCCAATCGTCTTTCTGTTTGCAGCACCCCAACCACCAACCCACCCACCCCTCGATTTTTTTTTCATCCTCTCACTCTCTCTCACATACACTCAGTTTCTCTCTCTCTCTCGCTCTCTCTCGCTCTCCATGGTTATCAGAGGTCCGCTCAACAGAATATATTTCCCTGGTTGCTAGGCAATCCCATAAAGCGGCAAGAACGAGCAAAGTGATATAAATAATGTATTTGCATTATCTAATCAGCTGACAACCACCCCCACCCACACAGAGGAGAGAGAGAGAGAGAGAGCAAGAACGAGAGAGAGAGGGGGATGGGGGGGGGGCATTTGATAATTGGAACGCGATTAATTCAATGAGCGCAAAGCCTTCGTCCTTGAGCGTATGCATGCATATGTGAAGCTGCGTGTGAATATGCTTCTGTTGGAGAGGGGCGAAAGTAAAGTGTGTGTTTGTGCGTGGCTGACTCAGAGCAGGCTCCTCTACAGAACAGGAGGGATGAGATGTGGAGGATGTTGGGAGTGGGTCAGATTCATTGCATACCATCGCCGGAAGCAAGGCTGGGCCATGTTTCAGGATCAGCTAACTGTCAGAACACACACACACACACACACACACAAGCACACATGTACCACATGCCACACATACGCACAAGTCGGCCAAACGCTTACCATAATGAGGTTAACAGCACAAACAGGCTAATGTGTAATACTGGAGCTGACATCGCTGCTCCCATGATAGACAAACATAATACGTGCTTAAATGTAGCCTGTGGACCGAAACAACCAAGAAATTAAATTGAAAATCCTTCATGAACCAGTGCCACGCACGCTCACGCTTACACACACAGCATACCATAGTCATATACTGGTTTCCCTCGCTACCACACCCTCATCCATCCAAAAATACTCGGAAACCAGCAGCTGACCAGGGCAGTGAGTCACTGTCTGATCACTGCATTTCTCTCCCTCTCTTACAGACATGCTCAAAAACCATGTGGACACAGCTGATGCTAATATGTAGAGGTGGAGTGAGTAAAGTGGTATGCGGTGAAAAAGGGAAGATGGTAGCGGTGTGTCATTACGTACCGCGCTGCAGGGGTTGGTGAGCTTCTGCATGGCTTCCAGTTATGGGTTTCCCTTACTCATATTTCCCTTTTCTCATCTGGTGTGGGTACTGTGGAGAGAATTATGACTTCACTCCACTCTGGTTGGAATGGGAGAGTCTATGCAAGGCTGTCTTAAACCTCAAAAAGGCCTTTTGTACTGTCACTGTTGTTCTGCTCATATAAGAGCAACTTTGAAGACTGGTGTCAATCAAAATGTCTTAAAACTTACAAGAACTTTGGTTGGTAGTTCGGATGATTTGGTTAACCACATCTAATCACCTTCCAGTTCTGGCTTAATGCTCAGACATGTGAGTGGTACTGATGTTCTCATATAAATCTCAGCAAATAATTTTTCACAAGACTATCCCTTAAAGAGGAAATGCGATTGCATGAGGAACATCAGACTCAAGAAGACTCAATGTGGGGTCAGTTAGGCAGGACAAGAACCTGAAGTGGAAACCTGGTGGGTTGTTGAAGACTTACGATCGAAAGCTAACAGTTAACCCTCTGTCTTATGAGTGCATGTCGCTGTGTTTTCATTTACCAACAGATGTGGCCAATGCGTCTAAACCTAATTATGGGGCAAAGTCAGCAAACTTTTTAACCAGTTTTTAATGACATTTCTATACATGCAGTTTTTATGTCACAGTGACCACTGAAAGTTATTCAGACAATGCTTCAAAATCACTGCCTGGCACATTTCAAGATGACTACAAAATGGTGAGACCGGCTTCTAGAGGCACTTTTGGTAGTGACTTCTATCACATGATAGGCATAACCTCAAACATACTCTGCATTATCCTCCTTTTTGACCGAAAAGGGGACCATGACTTACAAAATTAACATCATGTTGTTTTGAATAAGACATGAAACTAGCAGGTGAGATCATAAACCCATCAGGTTAAGTGTTTACTGAGGGGATAGATTAAGTGAGCAGCAGGATCGATTTTCCATAGACTTCTATGTCCCCCCTACTGGATATAAGAAAGAATGCAGGTTTAAGGCAGGTATGTATTGGCTTCGCTTTTTAGATCCCTAAGCAGCTTATCTTTTGCAGTTCACACGATAACAAAATCAACAGCTGAAATAAACTTGAGCAAGGCCCTTTGATCTTCTAGCAGAAGCAATGTAGACAGTGCATTGCACCCTGGAGACACATGATAAAGAGACTGAAACCACTTCCAAACAGTCACAATGATACTGGATATCCACAATAAATATCAGAGCAGTTTCAGTATTAAACCACAGAAGGGCTGCATCTTCTTTAAAGTGTAGCTACCATCCAAAAATTGTAAGGGCATTCAAGGAACGTACGGTGCGTACTTTTGCAGAATAAGTGTAACTCAAGTGTAAGAATATCTACCAAGAATATCATCAGAATTCCCCTTAAGGCAGAGCAGAAAATGGGCCACTGGCACACAAAATGTCCACAGCAGATACTGTATAAAAATAAATGGATGAAGGCAGAGCCACAGAGTAGCAGAGAGTAACTGTAGGTTGAATTCTGGCAGGCTGATGTCACAAAATATGGGCAATGCTCCAAATAAAATGTCCCACACACTGTCCCACTTAGGCCCCATAACAGTGCAAGAATGCAGTTATTTACCACACTCCTCCATTAGCATGTCTAACATTATAGTCCACAAAATATAGCATTCTTCAGGCAGAATTTTTGTATTTGGGTCAATTTGCGCCTATTACAATGTGTGCCTTTATCCAAGCGCACACATATAGTTTACTCAAAAAAAGAGAAAAAAAAAGAAAGAAAGAAAGCCGAAGTAGTCCACATGTGCTCCAAATCCGTGGAGGAAGGCTGGCATACACGAACACAGTCATGCCTAAACGCATGCACATGCGTACACATACTCAAACGCTTAGACCGAGAACACATCTGTCCTGTAAGAGACCCAGAGTAGGACACTGCCAGCTGGCTTTGTTTCAGCTTTTCACCCCCTGGGATTGGTTCTCCCACAGGCCAAATATGGAAGAGATGCGTACCTCTGTCTAACCCAGTGGGACTGCACTTCTACACACTCAGACGCACGCACATGCATCCAAAAGTGCACTGTAGGAGCAAAAGCATTAGCCTTATGTGGTCACAAGAAGGCTAAAAGTGATATCAACCAGCACATCTCTGGTCACTATGGAGACCGCTGTCACTGTGTGTGCATGTGCGTGTCCAGTGGCGCAAGTCTTGGATTTGAGGAATATCCCTCTCTGGTCCATTCACCATGACAACAGAGTGAGTTCAAAGGTCAGAGAAGCTGTGGTTAATCCTGTGGATCATCTGGAAGACAGACTGGGAGAGAGAGACCAAGTGAGAGAGTGGGTGGAAGTGGACGAGAGAGGATCTTTACAGTGCGGCAGTGAGAGGGAAAAAAAAAAAGGATCTGCTGGGATGAAAGAAATGTGGGGGAGTGATCAGGAAAGAGAGAGCGAGTCTTTGAGCACTATTTTTCATTTCCTGGTAAATGGACCAAAATTTGTTTGCTTCTATTTTCTGAAATTTCAGCATCGCCTGCAACAAATTAGCACATCTCAGAGTATGACAGAGCTGTACTTTGATACACAGGACTGGAACGATCACAGCACTGACAGCACAGCATCTCACAGAGGGGAAAAGGACTGATGATTACAGTATGAGCAGCTGCTGTTGCAGACTAACTACTATTTGCAGCAGATAGCAAGCTTAAAACGTTTGCTCAATTATAAAATAAAAATCCAAATTAACTTATGGTATTACTAAGTTTCAGAGGCTAACATAATCTACAGCCATTTGAAAAATGAGCCATTTGTTTTGCTTCCAAAAGAGTGAAGAAGCTGCCATTGTTAATATTAGCAGCAAACAGCCAAAGTAGCTGATGAAATTATAGCCTGTATATAAGAGACGGATGTGGTCACTGCAACATCACCCACTGGTTTGCAAAGTCCCGTTGTGAAACTCAAGCATTGCGACTGAGACCATAAAATCATCAGGAAAGTGTTTAGTGAGGTCATAGATGAAGGGAGCTGAAGGCTACCTTCACACACTTTTATACAATCTGTCTTCTTTTTGAGCAGTCGCCCCCTGCTGGCCATACGAAAGAATGCAGGTTTGAGGCAAGTCTGTGGTTGAAATATACAACAAAAACAAAAAGATCGTTAAGTGACGTCATCTCAGAGCAGCGCTATAGTTGCTGTAGCATATCTGAGCATGTGTGACCAACCCGATGAATAACTTTAAAAAAGAAAAATAAAAGCAAGAGATTTGTTGAGTCTACAGACATACTAGCAGTATGTCTGATTCAGCTTAACTGACTGGAAAGTGATAAAGCGAAAAAACGACAGATTTTCCTTATATTTTTTTAAGGTTTCCTCAAAAACATATTTATTTGTGGTACTCGGTGTAAGACTTTTTGGTATTTTCATTAGTTGTTCTTGTATTTATAACATCAGGACAGAACACCACTGTATAATATTCAAACAAGCCTCACAATACAGTATTTTTGCTCTATAGCAAGAAATCACGCTCAAAAATAGAAAAAAAATGGGCAGATTCAAAGACAGATATATATTTTAGACATTGCTACTCTCATGTAATTGAATGTACAGATGTTTAGAGAGCGACTCCACCTATTTCTTGAATCCTGTCTGTGGTTTGATCAGATGGATGTAAATCAAAAATGTGCGTGTGTGCACATATTTGCACACTGTCATATTCCTAGTGTGTGTATGTAAACACATTTGTTTTTAATAAATGTGTGTCCATAGTGTGACATGTTGTAGTTTAACAGATTTATTTTTTTTTACACATATTGGTCTTAACGTGTGGTGGTGTGAGAGTGTTTTCATACCCTTTGGGTGGTGTGTGTGTGTGTGTGTGTGTGAGAATGTTAAAGACAGCTGATGTAATTTGATTGTGGCGTAATTTAATTTAGTGAATTTAGGAAAAACATTTAACTTCATTTAACATTCCTACAACATCCGAGTCAGAATGTGTGAGCTAATCCGTGGCAAGCCTAACTTCATTTTAAAGCTCTTGCGTCAAATACAATTTAATATAATTCAGCGAAGTCAAGTAAAGCACTGGAAATGTTTCCATGAATGTGTGTGTGTTCAGCCGTATGCATAAAATGAGTGTATGCACGTGTTCCGCCTGCATATTAGGTCAGTTTTGATTTAATATACTCAAGTAAAGCATTTAAACATGTTAAGTGTAGCCATTCATGTGTGTGTGTGCATACTGACCACCCCGTTTGCATGTGTGACACTTAAAAGAGCGGAGCATCATATAAGTTCTAATTCGATTGTGCAGCCTCTAAAGCATCCGCTGTCTCTCACCATGTGCACCAGTATGCGTTCTCCTGTAGGATGGATGGCCAGGGCCTCGTCGTACAGGCCTTTGGCTTCGTCCAGTTGGCCCCGGAGCTCGGCCAGGCGGCCACGCTGTAGCAGCACGCAGTGAGAGTTGGGGAAGACCGAGCTGGCCTCGGCTACGCAGAACTGGGCCTCCTTTAGCCGACCGCCCGCCATGAACAACTCCCCTGCAGGACGAGATGGAGAGAGAGGGAGAGACAGGTAAGAAGGAAGACAGGAACGGGAGAGGGAGTAAGAAAGGAGGCAATGGTGGTAAAACAGAGGAAGTAAAGAAAGGGGAAGTATCATAGGTGGAAAGGCAAACAGAGGAAAAGAGGTGAATGAGGGCAGAAGGAGAGGGTACAAGAGTTTAAGGAGGGAAATCAGTGAAAGAAAGGGAGTGATGAAGCAAAGACGGAAAGGCAGAGAAAGAAAAGAGAGCAAGACCAGTATTAATCCCCTTAGTAACCGCATAACAGTGGCTGAGATGAACTTTGCTGTGAGTTCAGAAGCATCATGGTAAAATAACATCTATGCTGCGCTCAAATACCACACACACACACACACACACACACACACACACACACACACACACACACACACACACACACACACACACACACACACACA
>VVAS01048561.1:0-12405 GCA_015103295.1 Ptychochromis oligacanthus
ATATATATATATATATATATATTTTTTTATTTCTAATGTTTACAGTGTGTTGTGTTTCTCAGCTGAGTCACATGTGAAGGCCTTCTTGTTTTGCCGTGCTGTTCAGTAATCCTGCCTTCCATTTGCACTTAAAGGAACTGCTGCTCCTTTAAGAAGTGGCACCCGTGATTTAAGTCCGAAACTGAGAACCTTTGAAGTGCTACATTCCCAAGCTGCAAAACAAGCAGACATATTAATAACCTGAAATATTTGTTTCATTCATCCTCTGTAGCCTTGCACACTGCATTCTCAGTTAATTCACAGCAGTCTGCAATCTTAACGCATGTTTGTGTTCTTTTCTCCAAAGGCGCTGTGCTTCTTCATGCTGACGATGACAGTAGCTTGGCACAGAGAGCTCTTGAAAACTGGCAAAGTAAGACTGGCTTCTGATGTTTTTTTTGTTGTTTTTTTCTGACTGGATGAAAATAGTTTAAGATGTAGGCATATATTGGAGGCAGCAATAACTCTGTCAGGGGAGACAACTGGAGAATTATGCAGGGGTCTGGTTGGTCAGAACGTGCTACAGCAGCCCCCTTTTTTTATAGTGTCTTTTCTCTGGAAGAGCTGCATTTAAACTCCTCTTGTGGGGAAGTATATGCCTGTTGAAGTGTCCTTGGGCAAGACAGTGAGTAATCCTCAAGCTAGGCGCACTATTCTCAAGACGACTCTTTTGTAGCCATGCTATCTTGGGAATGCATCCTTGAAAACAAAATAAAAATGAATATTAAGTATAAGTGCATTTCAGTTTGGGCGTAATCTCCCACAGATATTTGATCCGAGGGTTATTCATTACATAAAACAATAACTGACAAGCTCAGTCAGTGTATCCTTTTAACACCACTGTGGTTTTTCTCTTCAGATGGTGTCCAGTGTTTCTGTAGTGATGATGTACATCATAGAAATTGGCTGCCTGCTGCTCTCAGTGCTCGGCATGTTTGGAGCCTTCAAAGAAAAGAGATGGTGTTTGATTCTGGTAAAAACGTGACCGTATTACTACCGTTCATGTGTGTGTGTGTGTGATCTGCTAACAGAAAGGGCTTTCTTTTTGCGTTTCTTCAATTTCTTGGTCACTAAACTGTTCCTGGTTTTGTTTGTGTGCAGTATGCAGCTGGGATGGCAGCAGCCAGTCAAACAATAATTGTTAAAACAGCACTAAGTTACCAAGATATTTATGAGGTACGACGTTGCTTGAAGGCCTTAAAGTACAAACATCACCTAAAGCACTTAAAAAGCTTTCACTGTAGTATGTCTTCATATGCAAAGAACAGTTTCTAATATGATTTCTCCCTCGTCAGAAACGTGTGGTCCGTGAGGAGTCCAAGCTGCTGTCCATGATGCCACTCAGTACAACAAGCAAAGCCAACAAGACGCTGCTATATAGCATTCAACAAGAAGTAAGCTGCTGCTTATTGGGCCAAGTTTTTAACTGTGTCTTTAATACATGGTTAAGTTCTCCAGCACAAATACCTTAAACACCTGGGAATTACAACCTTGGTTCTCTGCGGTTATTGTTACATGAACCTTTTTGAACAGGTTTGAACAGAAAGTATACTATAACTTTGCCATGAAATCTGCTACTTGTTTGTATCCTGCTTGATTGAGCCTTAATTTGATGGCCATTAAACACAAGCTGAATCAGCTCTTAGCAGCTTTTCGTTCGATGTGTGGGTAGTCTAACACAAATGCATGTTTTTTGTGTTAAAACACAAACCTTCTTTCTAGTATGAAAAAGACCAAAGGTGTGCCCCTGTTAGCTGACAGCTTTCACCTTCTTGTTTACAACTAGCATAGTGTGAAACTGCTTTGTTCTCAATCATGCAAGCCATAAACATCTGCTGTTCTGTGGTCACCACTAACCACTCCTGACTTAGCTATATACTGAGGCTTTTTTTTTTTTTTCTTTTGGGAGCCTCAGGAAGGAAACGTTGGCTCCCATGCATTGTGGTTAGACAGAAGAATAGGGGCATTACGGTAGCAAAGTTCAATTCGTACCCTGGCCCCTTGCTTGCATGGCAACGCCCTCCTCCGACACCCTGACTCTCCCTGAAACTGTCTCTTTCAAATAAAGACGAAACCACCCCACCTGTAGGTGAAACTTCCCAAGACCATTCCGGCCAAAGGTCAGAAATGAGGGCTACGCCTTGTGTTAATGAAACTTCAAAGATTTTTGCAACTTTTTACTAAATGATACAAAGAAAAATGTCTAATATATTGGATGTGTATTGGACATGCTTTTAACTTGGCCTCTGTTTGTGTGTCACCTTCAGTTTGAATGCTGCGGTCTCATTGAAGGCTACAAAGATTGGGGCACTTCCATCCCTCCATCCTGTAACTGTCAATATCCAGGAAAATGCGTGAGTATCTCCCTCTTATAAAAAAGGGTGATTATTATGTTGATTTTTGGACCTGTAGCAACACATGGTCCTCTAGTCACTGAGGTACTTGAGGGAAAGTTAAATGTTTTAATTACCTATATATTTTTGATTGTTTTGGTTATCATTGCTCTCAGGTAATACCAATTTCACTGGTGAAGCTTGAAAACACAATAGCCTTCCCCCATAGCAGGTGCCAATCTTACTTGGGTCCAAATTAACTAATTATTTCAAAATTGCAGAAAATAACATGAAAACAACTAAACTTTTATGTCATCTACACTGTAAAACCAAATGTTCAGAGTCATTAAATAGATTAAGTTGTGTATACTTAATATTTTAACAGAATAATGTGTCATTTTCTTTTTTTCTTTAGTTAATTTAACTCATTATGTTGTATTAACTGGAAATTAAGAGTATCATTTTACTGTACTTGTTTCTGTTGTTTCTGTGTGTGTGTTTGACTTGATTGTGTTAGTACGCGGGGTAAACAATAATGTTGGCATTACTCAAAAAAAAGTTACTTATTACACATTACTTATTTTTTTTAGAAAGTAATTTGCAGTGTGATCTAATGTTATATAAACAATAAGCAAGTCACATCTTTAACTGTACATTCATACAGCACTTTATTATATACACTTACATTTTATCTACCTCATATACATGGACAGTTTAGAATCACCTGTTAACCTAACATGCATGTCTTTGGCCTGTGGAAGAACGCTGAGTACGCAGAGCGAACCCACGCATGCACAGGAAGAACATGTTAACTTCAATTCAGTTGAGTTCAATTTTATTTATATAGCGCCAGATCACAACAACAATCGCCTCAAGGCACTTTATATTTTAGAGTAAAGACCCTACAATATTAGACAGAAAACCCAGACAATCAGACGACCCCCAATGAGCAAGCACTTGGCGGCAGTGGGAAGGAAAAACTCCCTTTTAACAGGAAGAAACCTCTGGAAGAACCAGGCTCAGGGAGGGGCAGCCATCTGCCGCGACCGGTAGGGGCTGAGGAGAAACAGGAGAGGAGAGGGAGAAAGGACAAAAGAGACAATATGTTTTCACACACAGAAAGGCCCCAACTGGGGTTCAGACCAGGAACCCTCTTGCTATGGGGCGATAGGGCATCACTATGCGATGCGTTACTCGACAACATGCCCTGCACTGTAACAAATTACCTGTTACTAGTAAAAACCCTACGCATGCCCATACACTGGCACAAATACTTATTAAGGAGGACACACACACACACACACACACACACACACAAGATCTTTCTTTTGGTGAATAAATGTTAAGACAAAGCCAAAAGTTGAATATCAGCCCACAGAGCACTTTACACAAAAATGTTACAGCCACAGCAATTCTACTGTAAAAACAGGTACAGGTAGAAATGCAGAGTGCTACAATGCTACAAGCCTGATTGTTCATCTCTGTCACCTTTGACTGCTTAGTTGGTGTCAGCATACACTCAGCTTTAACTTCACTCTCGGTTCTTCTGAATCGCTGCAGATGCTTGGAAAGAGCTGATATTGTGTTAGTTAATTTTTTTTAACTAACAAGACAGTTCCCTTTTTTTTGTAGTTCTGGTAATTTGGGTTTACACTGTAGCCTCATCTCCCATGAGAGCAACAATAGGGATACAGTCTGAAAGGGAACAAGCAATGCAAAGGAGAACTGTGAACTGGCTTTACAGTCCCAATTAAAGTATTTGGTGATGACCAAAATTGTGAAACTGTCCTCAGGTTGTTGTGTTATGCAGTGAGATTTTGTACTCCTCAACAGATTCGACTACGAGGCAGTGCCACACTCGGGGCTCCGAAGAACCAGTATATTTATCAAGAGGTAACAAATCTTAGTACTGTTAAGAAACAGACTACCGGCACAGTAAACTATAGATTTCTTATAGATGTGCTTTCTACTTTTTAAATTCCAGCAACATTTTTGACCCCCGCGCAGTGAAGCATTGTCTCTTTACGGGAGGGGTCCTGACACCCATGTTGGGAAAATTTTTTTACAGTATATCACAGTACTATACCCAGGTCAATTAAGTTTTTCCTACTCCATTAAACCCTTCCATACTTTTGCCTTTCTTTTCACAGCCTTGCCTCCCAATTTATATTTCTGAACTGAAGCTTGCATTCTCATTGGCGATGGGTATACAGTTTGGAAGCGGAGTCTTTTGGGTATGTTTTGTTTATGCGTTTATAGTTTTGGTAAGACCTTACACGGCTATAAATTAAACTTTGCTGTGAAAAGCATGTTGAAATATTTTTTCTTGAGCTAACCTCTGCCTTCTATCCCAGGTTGTTTTACTTGTTATGAGCATCAAGCTGATGGACCAGATCAGAAGGAAACAGGAGTTTATGGCTCTTCTCGAATCAAACAGATACGTTCCCGGTGCTTTCTAGACACCTGCTATGTTTTAATACACACTTCCAAATTACTGTCAAGCATACATGGTTTGAATTTGCACATAGTGCTGTATTCTGTAACCTGGCTACTTTGTGCTATAGCAATATATGTTATGGTTTCCTATGTGTTGGTGCATGTTTAAAAGTAATCTACTTGCGCACAGTAGATAAGTTTTAAATGACTCTCTGCCTTACTGCTGTAACAAAAAAAAGCAATTTAACGACATTAATCAATCTTAAATAACTATCACATTTTATATGCTTTTTGTCACATCTGAAATTGTTATTAAGGAGTATCCTGCTGAGTCTTTTTTTTGGGGAGTGATTTCTGGCTTTTTGTTTTGTAAATTAAGACTTTGGATATATTCTCATACGATTTATGTCCATCCATCATCACACCTGGTGACATCAGTGAGTCTTTGTAAAGACAGAATTAATACGCTCATCTACTTTGATATTTGATTCCAACCTATTCTCACTGGAGCCATCTGTAAGTTCATCCATTAATGAGTTATGACTTACATCATCTGGACTTAACATACATATTTAAATCTTAGTACTACTCTTAAGCGCATATTAAATTTTCAGCATTAGAACAACCAATAACCTTTGAAAAATAATAGTATCAATAAGCTTTATGTAGCAGCTTTTTTTAAACACTGTTTACAAAGTGCTTTGATTGAATTATTCATTTAGCAATGCATTTTCTTGGGGTCAATAGGTTAGACAAGGGAATGAGTAACATGTCTCACTGGGACAACAGAATGTTTTGATGCCTTGTTATGCACACTGAATATCTGAAACCTCGTCACTGATTTCAGTTTTTCTTAAAGCACAAAAAGCGAGTAGATCATGTGTGATCATGTCCACTAGGGGGACACGGGATTCTGTTTTGTTGCACATACTGTAGACACGCAGTAAAATCCTCTTTTGATGTTAAGGTTTGTACAAATGTTGGCAAGGCCGCTGTAGAGAGGTAGTGAGAGGCTCTTGGAGGAAAATGTGTCACCCATATTCTTGCAGAGTCTGTAACGCTCCAAATGATGCCACTCTCACCGAAGAAGCCTTTATGCCACACCACGTCTATATAACTTGCTGCATGAGCTGCCTGCTGTTGAAATGTCTACTTGACTCATATATTGCCGAATTAATTTAATCTGAAACAGCAGATCCAGTGTCTACCTGTGCACTTTAACCATTAATGCCTAATATACAGTATGTTCTGGCAATGAATGGTGTATTTATTTCTGTCATACACTTTATTTTTTATTTATGGTATGAAATTATGTAATATTTTGTAAATAGAAGGAATAAAATGTGATTCTTGTTTCTTGTCTTCATCTTATTTTGTTTTCTTGGAGCATTGAAACTACATGTCTTTGTGATGTCACTAACAAGTCAAATTGTTTCTACCGCAAAGTGCTGATCATCAACAAAAGCTGAGGTTTTAGGATGATAATTGAATACATTTTAAAAAATAATGAAGTACATTCACTCACCAGCCACTTCATTAGGTACACCTGTTCAACCGCTCATTCATATAAATATCTAATCAGCCAATCACATGACTGCCACTCAATTCATTTAGGTATGTAGACATGGTCATGACAACCTGCTGAGATTTCTGTTGCAACATTTGGATGGTGGGGTCAGCATTTGGTGTAAACAGCATGAAAGCATGGATCCATCCTGCCAATTCAGGCTGGTGGTAGTGGTGTGATGGTGTGCAGGATATTTTCTTGATACATTTTGGGCCCCTTAGCACCATCAAGCTTAAGTCATCTCAAGCTGGTTTCTTGAACATAACAATGAGTTCACTGTACTCAAATGACCTCCACAGTCACCAGATGTCAATCCAACAGAGCACCTTTGGGATATGGTGGAACGGAAGATTTGCACCTTGGATGTGCCAACAAATCTGCAGCAACTGTTTGGTCCTATCATGTCAATATGGACCAAAATCTCTGAAGAATGTTTTCAGCACCTTGTTGAATCTGTGCCACAAAGAATTAAGGGGGTTCAGAAGGCACCTTGCTACCAGTCCTAGCAAGGTGTTGTGTCTTGATTTGATGAGGTGTTAAAAGAGATCTGGAATTACGTTTATTCTACAGAGCTGACTTAACAAAGCAATGACTACTATCTCAGTTTTAAAATGTGACACTTACTCAGATGTTGTTCTTTGTGTCCTGTTTCTTTATGTCCTATTTATTTTCTATTCTTCTACATTTTTTAGAGGGCAACTTTTTACATTCTTACTCACACAGTTACTCAGCCTCTAAATGAAAGCACGTTGTTGTGAATTAAGCTAGAAAATCCTTAAAATAATAAAACATCAGCATTTAGGAAATTCTGCCTGCAGAGCAAAGACTGAGATCCTGTAAGTAATAGTGCACAAGTAACAAATCATACATAAATCTGTATACTGTATGGTGAACGCTTACTTTGATTTGTACTCTTCTAACATTGGACAACTTTATATTTTTTGTTATATGAGTGCTCTGAATGAAAGGTTTTCAGAGGCTATATAAAACACATCTTTGGTAAACTGCTGACAACACTAACATATAGACATCTAAAACAGGAGGAGGGGCTGGTACTAGACAGGGTTTTTTGTAAAGGAACACAGCTGAAAATGTTGGATGACCTTTTTGGTTTGTATTTAATCAGACTATTGAAATGCAGAAATTTCTATGTGAAATCTCCATCTAAAAATTTAAAAGTACCTATGGAATAGGTCAAACTTTTAAGTGATCTTTTTCTGTGTGGGACTTTCTTCCATGTTTGCTTAGTTATGAAAGCTGTATGGATTGAGCAAAGATCTGAGAAGTGATCTTGTAACCTAAAGGTTACACAACTTGAATACCAACCTGATTTCATCATTACTTGTTTTAATCTGATTTTACATTCTTTCGTCTAAAAAAATGGATGTTGTCTTGCCTAAGAATGGACATCTTAACATATGTTCTTGATAAATGTAGTTAGATTTTGTGTTTCAAAGAACCTGCCAAGCCATTTGAGGGGAATAAAACCATTTTAATACACAATGAAAAAATATCGTTAGCATTTTTCTCAATTGTCCCCACAAATGCAGGAAACAAGAATCAATACAAAAACTGCATTTTTTTTGTGTGTCACATGATACCAGTTGTGTTACACAGTTTACACAGTTAATGCCTTGACCCTCCTGTCCATTTTCTCTTTGTCCTTCCATTTATACACTGGATAAGGGAGTGAGAGTGGGCTGTGATGCAGCAAGGCTAAAGAAGAGACTGGTTTTAAGCAAGGTTTTGTTTCTTTAGCAGCTGATCAAAATGATACAGCGCATTGCACAAAGGCACCTGATACTGAACACCAGTATATGGCAACCACATCTTGTGTGTAAAGTTTCGATGCAAAAACAAAAAAAAACAAAAAAAAAATTGACAGAATACAGAAAAATTAAAAGCTACAAAACCACAAATTATTATTAAAGCTTGAATTCATGCATAATATTCATCAGTGCTTTTTGGAGAGCACGTTAGCTTTAAACACTGCATTTTCACTCAGATTCTTGCTTACCAGTGCTGGTATCTTGGATCAAAGGTGCTCAATTAAAAATCCATGTTGGGTTAGAATTACCACCAATCTCTGGTGCGAACACAGAGCTCAAATGTACAAAGTGGTTAACACACTTTGTCACTTATCATATCCCTTTTGACTATAGTGGAGAGGAATGTGTGTGATTACCACAAAGGGAATAAACTCTTTCACAGTACTGTTTGTGGCATAGCCCAAAATTTACAGCTCATAAATGTTTCATCAGGAATTATACAAATGAATAAAGGGCTACAGGATAAAAAAAAAAATACCCACAACACAGGAGCTCATAATGGAATTGGTGGATATGATATATTCAATATAAACAGTCATCATAAATACATAATTTGCATCACTGTATTAATCCCATTGCCTCAAAAATTTGCCTTGGCTCTGCTTAATATGCTGACATTATGACCATCATTGCTGTGAGCAGCAGAAACAAATAGAAACAAAGAAATCAGGAGTATTCTGAAACCTCTGTGAGCGTAGTGTAGTTGCCTGCTTTTGCCTCTGCACTGTAGGCCACTACAGGGGTGTCTTTCTTCCGATCCAGCTGGCACAAGATGGCTATACACAATACTACTGATAATACCTAAAGGAGAGTGAAACAGAGATGTTTTTTTGTTTGTTTTTTAACTTCCTATAGATCTTCTGTTGTTTCTTATACTGCATTGAATACAGCTGCAATTTTAGTAAGTGGCTGAGGAGGGCAGAAAAGTCAAAGAAAATAAAAAAGCAGGTTTCGAAGAACAGCAAAGATAGACATTTGCTCGCCTCAGATTCCTTCTTTGTCCAGTTTGTTTGCTCCAATTTTGATGTCAAATTTGGTCAGTTTTGCAGAAAATTTGGTACCGTTTACAAATTAGTTTTTAAATTCACCATTATTTATGCACAGTAAGTTTTTGTGGTTGAAAAAAGTTGCAGAAATACTGAGAATTTTGAAACTCTACTTAACTGAAGGTCTCAGTGGAAGAAAAGTTTTAAGGGAAAAAAAAAAAATAAATTTGACAAATGGGAAAGCTCAAAATAACCAAAACTCCACATGAGATGAGACAAGATGTTGTCAATAGCTGTAAATTACAGTGCAGTTACATTATATTTAACACATAAATAAAGTTAGGTGGCTTAATTAAGAATGAATATCATCTCATGTCATCAGTGCACTTTGTAAAAGTAATTTCAAAGCAGCTACAATCATTACAGCCACAGACTGACTGTACTTACCCACAATAATAAGACTCCCAGTATTACGCCCAACACAATCCTCAAGATATTCATTTCGTTCTCGATGAAGTACAGAAGGCATCCCTAAAACAGGAACAGATTGATAAGATAAACATGTGTAAATGGAAAAAAGTTTTTACATTGCAGTTGACAGCATAACAGCTTACGGAGTTTACACAAGTACCTGTATGTGAAAAAGAGCATTTTGAGGTGAATGTCTTTGATACCTTTTCATAAATCATGATAGGCTGGTCACCCTTCTGGTCGTTAAACAGGCTGCTGTTTCTAGGAGCTGCCACCTAGAAAACATAGACATAATAATTTTATGAATGACTAATGTACTGTAGCAGGCTTTGCTAGGTGGATATAGAGGTTTTCCCCCTCTGGTCTGCATATCCTTCTATCCACAGTAGGCATATATCCCCAGGTAGTCCCCAACTCTGTTTGGATCAGAAGTGGTTATAGTTATAGCTTTGAGCACATTTTCCATTACACAAAGTATGGGGAAAAATTTCATTTTCAACCTTATGATATCGCTGTGGGAAAGCTAATGGACTATTACTCAAGGTGTTTGAGACATGCTTTTATCAAATCACATATGTAATCATCATTGTGGCCCTAGATAAAAATCAAGGGATCACTAAAGACATGAGGCCGCATCCTCAATGTCTGTGCAAAATCCATCCAATCCATTGACATGTCTGGACCAAAATCCTCGATTAACTAACTCAATGACACTGCCTACGTCATTCTGCTTATAAAATTATTTGTTACTAATGGCTCAGTCACACTAGAGTAGGTCGCCTGGTGGGAGGCAACCTGTCTCCAAACAACTGCAGTCTCTCTCAGACAGATTTACAAATAACTGCAGTCTAATTTATAAAACAATTGCCATCAGGCACCCCGATAGCTCACTGGTTGAGTGGATGCCCATATGCCTATGGCTGGAATGCAGGCAGCCCAGGTTCGACTCCCAACCCATGGATCTTTGCTGCATGTCTTCCCCACTCTCTCTCCCCACTGTTTCCTGTCTGCTCTTCACTGCACCTATAGAATAAAGGCAAAATGCCCCCCCCAAAAAGATTGCCATCATGCTGCATTCAATCAAAGTTGGTCTGTGACAATGAGCAAGACTCATCTGTGACGTGTCTCTTTGCAACAGGAGACTTGACTCAACTGGTAGTGTTCTAGTTATATTCCTGTCAATGTGCAAAGTCCTGCAGCAACTATGTCACTATTTGCGGAGGAATTTCTGTTTCAAATCTGAGGTTCTGGCTGGACTCTGAATGTAAGTAATTAATGTGAATTTCTGTTAAGTGTGAGTTTCTGAGTATGTAGACGGCAACAGATTTCTGATTTTTGTCAATTTATCACAGTTAGTTATTGTATTATCACAAACAGACTGCATGTAATTGCCAACTTGACCCGATTCAATCGCAAACTGGTAGCAGATTGATGCTGTCTTATTTCTGTTTTATCGCTACTTGACGCACCAAAGTCATTCTGAAGACGGTAGCTGACTGCGAGTCAGTTCAAAGTTGTCTTTGAAGCAACCATTTCATAGGGAATAAGATTTCAAGCTCATTGCACGTGGTCACAAGAATATTGGTCGCGCCGCAGTCTCCTACTACTGTTTTCCCTAGTGTGACTGCAGCAGTAGCTTGGCGATGTTTGGACTTTGTGCTGCTTTGGGAGGAGGCTGGGTTTCATAAATGAGAAGTAAATTTTTTTTATGTAAATGAAAGTGTTCAAATTAATTGCTCCTCCATGACAGAGTGTATCCTTTGAATTCTACTGATAATGCTATAGCCTACATCAGTGGGTCTTGTTACACAAGATGTCAGTGTAGAAATGTTCGTTTTCACACTCACACATGGCTCATTGGACTCTTTGGCGCACAGGCAAGATTCTGGGATGTTGTACTTCCAGTCCTGGTAGCTCTCGAGCCCACAACACTCCAACTGAGTGGGAAGTCAGGGAAGGAAATAAGAGAGAACTTAGAGAGAACTGCAAACAAACAGTTAAGTTTGACCAAATCACATCTGATTTGTGCTACTGGAAAAATGTATTGGTCACGCCAGGACAGTTTGCTTGTGTTTTTGGAAAAATAAGTCTCTCACAAACACTCGCCTGCATTTTTTTTTTTTTTTCTGTTCTAACTTTTGCTTTCCTTTAAACATCAAAACAACTATTTTAAGTTGCTAATATTATTAGAAGAGCATGTGCATCCAGTTAACTTAAGTGTCAGCACTGTTTAGTTTAACCTTTAGCCTTACATGTTATATGTGAGCTTGGTTTTTAGTTAGAATTGTTTTACCACCTCCCAGTGTGCTTGGACCTGCAACTCTATGAGATTATGCTCACAAAAGCAAGTGCATTTCCTCCTGGCACGGACATCCACTGCTTTTGGTCACAAACATCTCTGTGATATCATCGGTTCTGATTTCCTTGCACTACATTTACACTGCTGATTACAAGTCATTTTCAGTGCAAGCTGGCAATACGAAGCTGCAAACTGAGGCATGATGGACATGATGCATGACACATCACAGCTGAGGCTCAGCTTCTTTTCAGCGCTGCAGTGATCTGCAAAATGTTGTCATCCAAACAACCTCAAATTCACTTACTCGTGAACCCCCTGGAGTTAACAGGACAGGGGGACATGCTTGAACTTCTCTATGAAGGCATGTACATCCTCACTCAGAGCTTCACAACACAAGGTTACCTACTTCTGTCTGTACTTCGTTGAGGACTTCTATGTTGCTCTC
>VVAS01048600.1:0-10212 GCA_015103295.1 Ptychochromis oligacanthus
TTACCGATCGGATCAGCTGCTCACAGCACTTGCTACATATGTCATCGCATTGTCAGCATGAACTGTCACGTAGTTTTCATGCGCGCCACTAACTGCCACTAAGTGCCGTCACTTTCCCGGGAATTATAGTTTCTTCACTTGTGCTATTGAAGAGTAATTTTTAACTTATATATAAGTTCCTGGGACACTTAGAACTTATTTTTATTTTTATTTAGTTACTATGGTCTTATTGCATACATATTATTAAAATTTGGGACATAAAGGTTGTATTGATGTATAGCAAGTTGAAATGCTCCAAAAAATGGCACTATAGCATGTAAAAATGTAAAGATAAGCTCTGGCGGATTTGTTCTGTGTAGGTCATTTAAACAGTTTCGTGTGACCGCTTAGCAGGATTGCCAAAGTTAGGGTAGGTGAATTCTGCTGGGTATGTTCAACTTTCTTCATAATACAGACCTTTGTTCTGGTGACCAGTGATCACATCTAGTAATGGACAGGTCAGCTATGAACTCTACGTTTGTAGAGTACCAAAGGCAGCAAGAATCATGTGTTGTAGTGCTGCTTCAGTTATATAATCTTCAAGTAGGTAGCTGTGATGAAGCGTTGATGCTCACCCCAGTATCAGTACTTACTGTTTATGATGGTCCACAGTGCTCGCCAGAAGTTTGTGAGGAAAGCCTGGGAGAAGGCCCAAGTCAACGAGAAGTGGTCAGAGAGCAGCTGGGCCAAGAAGATCGAGGCAAGACAGAAGGTAAGGGCTGTGCTTCACTTTCTGGGTCTTATAAACATTAGAAAATTTGCTATTATTATTATTATTACGGTTGATTTGGATGTTTCTACAACATGGTTTAAGAATTTAACACATTGTGTGTTTTGTTTTCTAAACTCTAAAGTTTTTAGTTTAGTAGTATTAAGGGGAAAATGGTCATTCTTAACACTGAATTAAATTGTCTTTATAGTAGAGTCTTATTATCATTGTCAAAACCTAAGAATTGGTGACAATGTTTGTAATGGACGTGTGAAAACCCGTGCTCCCATCTCACCTGAGTGAGTGAAGTGAGCAGCTGGGTGGTGTCTGGGATAGGAACAGGTTCGGCACACCTGCCTGGTGCCTGGTCACGTCAAAGCAGCACCTGGTTCTGTGTCTTGAGACAAAACATCATGTTTAGAAACATGGTAATAAATGCACTGCAGGGATTCCTTCAGGAAACTTTAAAAAGCTGCATTGTTATTGCAGTAGCTGCTAAAATACATGTGTGTGCAGGTGATTTGTTAGTTGCTGGGTTGATAGATTTGATCTCACTAACTGGTGCTAGATGATGATTATATAAACTCATTAAACATATGACCAGTTCTGTCTAAAATGCTGCTTTTTGCAATGTGATTACAGCTGTTTCATGCACATGTATTCATCTGTTTTGATGTTTGCAGTGGTAGTGATTTTAGTTGGTGGTGGAAGCCCACCTCCTCTTCAGTAGCTGTAGAAAACATTGAACTGGTTACCACACAGTTCACATTGAAGGGGCTACCAGCACCTGCTTTTTCCCGTCAAATAATAATAGAACTAAACCATAAACTGTACCATATACAGCACACTTAGTAGTTAACAAAGATAATCACAGTGTTTGGCCTGGTACCTGTCACAGCAGTGTTTCCAAAAGATTCAGGTCTGAAGACCTAAGATGACACAAAGGACTCTGAGGTATTAAAAAACAGTTGTTGGGGTACCCCTGTAGCTTACTCAGTAGAACGTGTGCTTTAGAGCACAGTTCCCCCGTCTTCTCCCTACACTCATATCCCTTTCTCACTGTCACTCAAACAAAAGGTAAAAAGAAATCTTTTTCAGAGAATTGCAGTTTATACACTTCATTTTTGTGTGTGACTATGCAGCAGATTATTCTAGCCTAGTCAGCCACAGTAATGCAGAAGACTACAAAGATGGTGCCATATATAAAATGGGTTAGAGACATAAAGTATGTGCAGAGCAGATCCAAATTGGCTGAAATTTTTAAAGTACTCATTGACCGTATGATGGATAAAATGGTGAGAGCGCTCAGATATTCTGAATTGTTCAGTGATGCAAGCCCCACCCCCAAAGTTCCTGAAGTCTCAGACGGTACCAGGTCCACATCAGAGATGTCTTAGTGTGGCAGGAGGGGGGTGATGGTAAAATATCTCCGCCATTGCTTACTGTGACCCTTATACCTGTGGTGGGAAAGGTTCCAAGCCCTTCTAAAAGATCTTGTGCTGGAAAGCAAATGGAGATTCAGTGTTAGTACTTCAGTGTTTCAGTTTAAGCCGTTTTCTGCACCCTTTGGCCCTCTGCCACAGCCAAATGGATTCCAGCCACTTTTTATCCCTTTACATTCCTTCTATGACTAAAGGTGTCCAGAACTTGACATATGTCAAAAAAGCAATCCACTCCAGGGCTACCTCTGACCTTTGCTGCTTGGTTTTCTTTGCAGAAGGCCAAGATGACTGACTTCGACCGCTACAAGGTGATGAAGGCCAAGAGGATGGTAAGTGCAGCAAAAACACAAAATACCTCGTTTAAGTGAGGCAAGTAAGCCAGAAAAGTGACTTAAGATTATCCTTAACTCTTTTTGGTTCAAACTTGGGAACCCCCAGTTGTACCGAGGTCAGCCCTCAGATATATCCTGCCTGTTGTCTGACATGCTGTGTGAGGCAGGCCAGGCTGTACTGTTGTTTCACAGGCTCTGAGGTTAATGGGCTCAGTTTGGTTTGATTGGGTCAGTAAGCAGTGTGCAGCTCCGTTGTGGTCATCCTCCAGCCGGCATTGAATACGTTTTAATGAATTCTCTTATTTTTTGTCTTTGCAGAGGAACAAGATCATCAAGCATGAGGTGAAGAAGCTCCAGAAGGAGACAGCAAAGAAGTGAACAGTTTCTACAAAATAAATTTCCTGTTCAGTTGTTCTTCTGTGTCCTCTATTATTTTTATTGTCCGTTTGAAGTTGGAGACTTTTCCACTTATGGTGTCAGTTATTAAGATTTAACTTCAGGGATCGGTACATGGAAATACCCAAACTATTACATTTTGTGGGAAAAATAATCTGTATTTGAAATGTTAGAATATAAACTTGAACACGTTGTAAGATTTCTATTCTCTGTTTATCATGAGATATGGTTGTGGGGAACAAACTGTAATTAACACTATAGTGAGGTGATTGAACCAGACATCTTGGTTCACATACAAGCATGCAGAGAACAATCCCCTCCCCCAGTATTTAGATCAGATGGATTTGTAGGAAAGGAAAAAGACCTGATATAAGGACATTTACTCAAAAAGTCTAAAAACAGAAAGCTGTGGGCCAGTTTTGAGTTTAGACGTGTTGGTAGTTGAACTAATCTCAAACTAATACTCCCTGTCTGTGATTTCTGTCAGAGGTGAACATGACTCATCACAAAAAAACTGAGATGTAACATGTTTTAAATGTGCAGGAAGTTTTGAAAATGACCAGTTATTTGGCTGAAACGCATCCGGTCCATGAGCAGCACATTTACACTAGTTTATTGCACCAAAGTACAGCGATGTGACACTGAATCATCCACTTGTGACTGACTCTGGATCCAGTCAGGAATAAATCATCAGAGAACTGCTGCTCGCTGGATAGCTTATCTTTTTAGATGATTAAGAGAAATCCCAGTAGATCAGCAGTTTCTGACCCAACAACCACATTCAAAGTCACTTAAATCACCTTTCTTTCCCATTCTCATGCTCAGTTTGAACTTCAGCAGGTCATCTTGACCATGCACACATGTCTAAATACACTGCGTTGCTGCCAAGTGATTGGCTGATCAGATATTTGCATTAATGAGCAGATGAACAGGTGTACCTAATCAAGTGTTAGGCGAGTGTATATGGAACTGAGTCGGTGCCAGATTTTTGTGTTTTCTTTTACATAAATGAAGACATTTCCACCCTAAATTGTTGCAGAAACCCATGCATTCAAGCACCGAGTGATTCAGCCAATCATGTCCACAGATGGATAAAAAAATTTCCACTGACATTGAATTAATCGCTATAAAAATAAAATCAGAAAGTGAACAGCTATGTCACCTCTAATCCATCCAGTGTGCCTTCATCTTTATGCACTGCTGATTATTTGCAGATCTGAAGCTGCAGTGTTAATAAGTATCAAATTTTTCCAGTAATCAAACAGCTGGGATGGAGGTTATTAACAGTTATTCAACCACACTGTAATGATTAGTTGACCTACAGCTGTCATATTAACTGACATTTTCAGGTATAGCTTTTATTACCTACTTTTAGCCTCAGTGTGTGGCTTCCTGTGATCATTGGTAGAGTGTGTGTTGTCAGTCTGATGCAGGACAGACGATTCTTACATAAAGCACAGGAGTGGACAAAAGCTGAGCGCCAAGAAGCATTTTCCCACATAGCCACTAGATGGCAGACTTGGTTAATAGTGGAGCATAAACCCTTTGTGTCTATATTTACTTTAAAAAACAAAAACAAGCGATGGTTTTTTAGATGTTTAAATTTTACCCATCTCAGTGCAAACTGTGTCTCATCTGGTAAGTAAAAACAAAAAAAAAACAAAACAAAAAAAAAACCGCGTTTTGTTGTGAGCTGTTTGTTGTGGTACTGGAAATTATCTGGTAAAGCAGTGTTGCTTAAACAGACCTCCGCACGGAGCAGCTTTCCACCAATTCAGTCTAAACAGATGATCATTTTAAAAAGATCTTTTTATAGAGCTCCATAGTCCTGGCTTGGGGGAAAAAAGCCACCATGGTGGGAGATCCTGTCATCAGCCAAACAGGTTCCACTTCAAACCTCAGAGAGTAAATATTACATAACAGCACACTTGAACATTGCCCAGCTGGCTGAGCGCACGGAGCAGGGAGGTAATGCCAACGCCTCCTCTCTGGATTATCGGCTGGCAGCCCGGCAGACATGAGCCCGAAGACTGAAGGAGGCCTGCGGGCCCTCGGGTCCGAGTGACAGCTGCTCGGGTTTTCGGTGTCTAGGAAACACAAATAACAATGATAACGAGCCTTTGTTGTGTTTCGGCCCGAGCCACACAATACGTCCCGGTTTATATTTCACCCTGGAGGCGTTAAAGGACTAAAACGGGACCGTAATGCAGGAGCGCGGGCCAGCTACGAAGAAACGAGATGAAGTGTATTTAGTGTTGTTATCGTGGGCCTGATAAACACGCTTTTCTCTCAGCGTAGCTCTGACGTCAGAGATGAATGGCACCAATAGCGCAGTGATCAGTTACCTGTAACAATGCCGGAAACGCTAGCGAGCGCCCCTTCGAAATAAAAGCAAAAATAAATATGTCGAGTTTCCTCTTTATTTTCACCTTGAAAAGCGCAAACTGAGGCAATTTCCAGCATTTGTAGGCTGGCAATAACAAGACTGAAGCTGTTTTTTTTTTTGACAGTTTTTTTTTTTGAACACACAGTGGAATTAAAAAAATAAATAAATAAAAAGTCTGTATTGACTGTTGTCATCCATCTTGCCACATATAATCTACAAGGAAAAAAAAGAGACTGTCCTCTTTTCTTTTTTTTTCTTAAATATTTTTCTTGACCTATTGGCCTTGAAATGCACATGTGGGCTACATTTATTTAATCAAATGTGTTTTGCTGCCCTGACTTATTCGGTTTCCTCAGATTATTATCAAACTTTGTACGATATGAAGACAAAAATGTAAAAATAAATAAATAAAAATAAAAACTACAAAACTATTCAATTGTTTATTTGCATTTTAATATTACGTACGTATATAAATGGCCCATTATTATTTTTCCACAGCACAGTTTTTATATATATTAAATTGCTGTACAATATTGATTCATTTATTTATTATCTCGGTTACTGAAATAGATTTCCCGTACTATTTTACTTTTATTTTGAAAGTCAAACGTCCTGCTTCAGCGCGCTCTCCGTGTTTACTTCACGCAGCTGAGAGGGAAAGAGAGGGGTAGAGTTGACAGTGTGACACATTAACACGGGGGCTCGCTGGACTGATCCGCGGCCGGCTCGCTGTCACTGATACCGGGATTTTCATTGACCTGCGGCGGATTTCGGCCACGCTACAAACCCGCAGCTCACCGTCCGGAGCCCCGCGCTCTCCCGCACCTTTAAACGTAACAGAATGGACGCCTGGCGCTGCTTCGGATTCCTCTGTGGTAAGTAGGGCTGGTGTAGTGCGTGCATGCAGTGCAGGGCCCTTGTAGATATAGTGAGGTGTGTTAAGTTATCTGGGCTCCTTGGGATTTGAGCAGGAGCCACTTTTCCTCACTGCGCATCTTCCGGGCATCCTTTTAGCATGCTGACCGTGTTTTCTCCGCTTTCATATGTGCGCTGTTGGCGCAGGCTGCTCTCCTCCGCACCGTCATGTTATTGGGGATGCAGCCAGCAGGCGTGTTGACAGTTGGCTGGTCCCATATGGGCAGCAGCATCTATGCGGGGAAAATCTAAGTGATACAGTGCAGGATGGTCATTTGACAGCTTGCACACAGAAATCCGCTGATACTGATAAATCCGCTGTATGGGGACTTAACCTGTGGTACCGGGCGGTCAGTGTGCAGCGACGGAACTTTATTATAGCCCTGCAATAACATACGGAGGAGATAAAGTAGTGCATAGTAGGCTGCGCATCCAGTTTTCATTGTGTAAGTGTAACAGTCATTGTGTAAGTCGCTTTCATGTTCCTATTATTTCTGTATTAGTTTGTTATAAAATCATCATAATTCATCATAATATTCTAGCATCCAATGATGTACAGCAGGTAAATAAAAATAAAAATAAATGCCAGTAAAGTCGAGTCTCAGGGTCATAGAATTATCAGAGCTGGGTTAGGGGGTAAACTGCCTGCCTTTGAGTCTTTACTGTCCTACCATCTGCAGTGTGTCAGAGAGTGTGCACGTGAACAATGGTGCTTATCTGTGGGATATTGATATCCCAATCAGATGTACCAGGAAACTTATTTTACTATTAACCTGAGTTTTTCTAACCCCCGCCCTCTTCCAGGTTGTATCCTTATCTCGAACCTCACAGGCTGCGAGTGTGGAGCAGCAATTATAACAGGTCTTTGACCTCTTACGTGTGTTTGTGTACTTTTTGCGTACAAGCGCACTAACCTTGTAAATCAATACACCGTCACCGCCTTGGAACAGTTACACAACCAATCTCCTAGCATGCATGGCTGGCACAGGACTGTACAGTATGTTCACATGTCAGAGAGCCCAGAGGGATGGCTGGGGTTGTCGTTGAAACGGCAAACTTTGCTGCAGCTGAAGTGCATTTTCTTAACTTGCAATTTTATCCGTCACCAGGCTTTAGACCGATCCCGGCCTGCTGAGGTAAACATGAGGCCTAGATTTAGATGAGCTAATGTTAATGCCCAGGTTTGTTGATCAGCACACTGCAACACACACTGACCTCACCTAACCTGCCCTGTCATCAGGCAAGTGCACCAGTGTGTCTGTGTGTGTGTGTCTGTCTCCTTTCATTTCTTCAGTTTCTTGAAGCATCAACACCTACACGTTGTCGGTGTCAAGGAGGCAAAGAGTTCAGCTCTGTTGATATTACTTTGCGTGTCTGTACGTGTTCGCGTGTGTGTGTGAGTGAGAGACAACGCAGACACATGGAGATGTCAGCCTCCTATTATAAGAAGAATGACTCACTCTCTTCTCACAGGTGCATTCCTCCAAAGAGCCCAAAGAGCTTTTTAGGCTTCCATAGTTCATTTAAGCAACCGCAGACTGCTGCTAGGTTAGAGGGGCTTTTATTTTGATTTTCTCACTGTATTTAGTTGATAGGCGTATTCCCTGGCAACACCTGTTTGGGTCTGTGTTGTCTTTTAAATTCAGGTGAGTGGGACACACCTAGGTGAGGATCACCATGCAGGAATGTTCTTGACCTGTAAACTGTGTGCTCGCTGTCGTCGCCGTGCTCTTGGCACGCAGGTAGATTCCTGGAAGTGGAATGGCATGCCTCCCCTGCAGGCATTGTTTCATAATCAGGGCTGTGAACCAACGCGCTGTATGACGAGAGTAGTTTCTGGTGAGCAGGGCAGGGGGTCTGACATGAGCGTGCTGGAATTTGAGATGAATTAGTTTAATTTGTCATCTTGGAAGAGGTGACGAATCGGAAATCAAAATGTAGCCTGTAGAGCACCACTACCGAGCTAATGTGAATGAAAAGTATCCAATAAATTGGAAAAAAAAAAGTTAATCGACTCGTAGACTGACAGAAAATTAACTGGCAGATGTTTTAATAGTTGATGAAGCTATTCAACCAAGAAAATTGTAAAAATATTTGCTGGTTCGAGGTTGTCTTGCATGAGGATTTCATTTGATTGCAAATTGAATAAATGGATCGTGGACATTGAGAGCGTAAAAGATGGATGTAGCCTTAATGTTTTATTCAGTATGACCCGAAATGAGAGAACGACACCGTAAACTCATCAGGAACGTGTTTACAGAGGTCAGGGCCGAAGGCTGTGTTCCCATTGACTGCTATAGGACCAGAAGTCTTTTTGCAGCCTCAGGGGTCGCCCCCTGGTGGTTATTAAATAGATTCTAATTTTAAGGCACTTCCGCATTGTCTTTTTTTGGTGCCATTTCTTAACATCTTAACATTTCTCAACATGAAGGAAAAATGAAATAAAGAAATTACCTGATAATAAAAATAATGTTTTTGGGTTTTTTTTGAGCCCTTAAAGTAATAGTCCATTAGTATTAGCCCTTTATACTGCAAAGCTGTGTCACTGAGACAGTAGACCTAACGCAAACCTAAGTAGGTCTAGGTTTGGTCTGTATAGAGAAGAAAGTGCCTCAACTCTTAAATGAATTAAATGTATGTGAAGAACATTTAGTCTGATTCAAAACATGGTCAAATGTCAGCGATCATCTCCGAATGTCCTGAACTCGTCGCCATATTTTTTGGTGTATGCCGTGTGTTGGGTTGTACACATTTTACTGCTAGTTTCTCATTTAATGAATTTATTGGCAAATAAAGATACTTTTCGTATCGTTGATATTATAGTTGTAGGTGATTTTTATTGTTCAGTTATACCTTAAAATTTGTCATTTTTGTCACCCAGGTGGTACGACTCTAAGGACAGCAATGTAGATTAAATAGTCAACTTTATAATGGAGTGGACAATTTTGGATGGGTTGTTTAACACTCATGTTCTCTGCTGGATGATTATTTTTGTTGCTCTTGCTGTTCCCTCAGTTTTACATCTAATGTCCCTATCAGGTCAAAATTATAATTTATCCAACACTTTGCTTTATGACCAAATACCTAAAAAATTAATGACACTGGTTTCAACTGTGCTTTGATTTTACCAAAATAAGATGTTGACCATGATAACCATTATACCCACTAAAGATCAGCATTCTGCACATGCATGACCTTATCATTTTTCTCAAAGCACTTTTAAAGATCACAAAGGCACCCTCACACTAAGACTGGCCTTTAGACTCTGCTCGTTGTCTGCAATTAGAGCTTTTATTATTATAACGCTGTGGTCAGAACATTTAGCCTTGGTCTCGCTAATGCCAAAAATGAGCAGTAATGGTGAGCGAATGTATGAATGGTTGAGTTTTGATTCCCCGTGCCTCTTGTTTTACCGTTCTCACCTTCAGATCATAACAAAATGGGAGTGAATTGAGCGGAGCACTCAGCAAATCACAACAAAACTCTGTGAATATTTGCCACAACCAGTAGGGGATCTTGGTGGCAAGAGCTATCTCAAGCAACTGGTCTAAAATCAACTGAAACAACACCACCAACCTCACCTAAGTTCAGCCTACTCAGGAGGAGATGGAGAACTGACAGCTAAAGACCAGCAGGCGACTGAAGGCAGCTCCGACCTCCCCATCCGCCAGCAGCCATGGCAGGGCTCAAGCGTCATCATGATGGGAAGATTGCAGGGCTGTACGACCTGGACAAGACGCTGGGCCGTGGGCACTTTGCTGTGGTCAAACTGGCCCGTCACGTATTCACTGGGGAAAAGGTATGCTCGCCCATGTCTGTACATGCAAGTGTAATGGTTTGATGTCAAGGACTGGATTTCTTCACTTAAAAAAAAAAAAAAAAAAAAAAAAAAAAATTTTTAAAAAAATTTCCCCCTTCCCCTTAAAAAAAAAAAAAAAAAAAAAGGGGAATTTGAAAAAAAATTTTGTGAAATTTTTTTAATTTAAATTGAAA
>VVAS01048652.1:0-10046 GCA_015103295.1 Ptychochromis oligacanthus
GGGCTTGAAAAGAACAGTGAAAGAGCAAGAGACGCAGTAGGCCACGCATAATTTGTAGCACACGCCTAGGCCTGCTGGCGCCGATAATGGTCGTCACTACTATCAGTTTTTGCTCCATCTCTAATCTCAGCCTCAACCCCCTGCCACTGCACATGAATTTTAATTTCTGCATTTAGAGCTTTTGCCCTCTCTGGCACAGTTGTTAAGCGGTGTGGTCTAAGTATCACAAAATAACCGGGGGCCATGGCAATCGTATCAACTCTGTGGATGCTAAACACCTCCAGTCACCGGCATAATGGATTGTTAGAGCTCATACCAGTGCTGCATATCAATTTATAATACAAAAACTATGTTTACCTCCAGAATAGAAGATAAACAGTAGAAGCAGGAGGAGGAAAAGCACTGCCAAAAACCACAGTCATTAGTTGGTTTCATTTATTTATGCTAACTGTAGTTGTGTTGATGTATTCATGTGAAATTCATCCCATGATCTATCATCCGCCCTTGGAAGTGGCAGATATAGGGCAAGCATAATGTTAAGACAAAAGGAAACAGGACAAAATAGGTTTGGGGAGAGAAAGAACAAACATTAAGAAACCCCATCTTTCTGTATCAGGAGCCCAACAGGGAGCAATTAGTCATGCTTTTGAATATCCCCCCCTCCACAATCTACTCCGCTCCGACTCTGTGAGTCATTACTCTGCTGTGAAGTTGTAGCATTGTGACTCCAATGCCAGCTCTGCTCTGCGCTCTATTAATCAGCCTGGGAGTTGATCTATGAACTGTACTCTTCTTGCAGAGGTCCCAGCATACAAGCTGGTGAAGAGAATGTGGAAGCCATAGGTTTAGCCATAGAATGAGCCCAATCAGCTGCTGCCTGAGGTTTCATAGTCAGGTACAGGGACAGGCTGCTGGAGACAAAGTTTTACTTAAAGGCCTGGAGCCACATCACTCAGTTTGAGGGTTGTTTTTTTTTTTTTTTTTTTTTTGTACAGCATGGGCTTGCCAGGGCTCTAAATCCTTCAACTAATCACATCATGTCATTTTCAGGAATCAGAATCTTTTAGTTAAAATACATTTTTTATTTCCAAAAAGAAAAAGAAAAAATCAGGTTGCAGCTACAGTTGTCAGCAGCTGCCCACTTCAAAGTATATCTGTGTTCTTAATCACATGTTTCACCTGGATCTTTCAAAGGTTGAACACAAAGCAGAAGTAGGATAACTAAGAGACTTGGGAGGATTTGGACTAAGTAAGTGAATTCAGTGCTGGATTTATTTGGGATAAAATGGCAAACTCCCAAAGTTAATTTCAAAAACCTTAAAATAATTCTCGTACTCTTATACTTAGCAGTTTGAAAAAGGACATTTTAATAAAGTCTACAGGAGCTGCTCAGCCATGGAAACCCATGCCATGAAGCTCCGTGTGCACAGTTTTTGTGCTGATATTAATGCCAGAAGAGGTTTGGAATTCTGTAGTTACTGAGTCAGCACAGCCTAGGTGAATTTTACACACTATGCCCCACAGCACTTAGCGATCCCGCTCTGTAACATGGTCTGTCACCTCTTAGCTAAGTTGCTGTGGTTCCAGCACTTCCACTTTGAAATAATACCACTAATGGTTGATCGTGGAATATACCACACTCGAATTCAGTGAGCTCTTTAGAACGACCCATTTTTTCACAAATGTTTGTAAAGGCAGACTGCAGGGTTAGGTGCTTGATTTTATGGGAGTGAAAACACCTGAATTCAGGGATTAAGAGGTGCGGCCCAACATTTTTGTCGATATAGTGTACATTCTAGCTTTGAAATTGCTCAGCAGATTAAATAAAAGTTTGCTCATTGTCCTTGAGTGACGTACTTTGACGCCTGGAGTTTGGCATTTTGGCCGTCACCTTCTTTTCTGACCATATTTGGCAACAGTAGAGGTGGAAAGTTGCCCTAAAACTGGACAGCCAACTCCGGTCTGTCTTTTAATACAACTGACAAAATGGAACCCACCTGTTATTTAACTCACCAAATCCCAGAATATGCATTACACAAGTTCACTACAGAAGCTCAGCTGCTACACCAGAAGATTTAAGACTTGTGAATCACATTGATCTTTTACTTTAACGCCAGCACTGCTTCCACATTTCATTAATACAACCTCACATTTCCCTCCACCTTTCTTTTATGTTTGATATTTCCTTCCTTGACAGTTTTTTTTACACTGCACCTATTCAAAGCCAGTAGGCAGAGTGTAAATGTCTAACATACAGTAAAATTCACTTCAGCATATACAGACCTGGGCACTGCAGCAGTCATCGTGCAGCACTTTTTCTAATAAGCCATTTAAAATTCAGCATGCAGAACACTGCTCCCTTCTTTAATGCAAGTACAAGCAGATGCAATTAGCAGATACACAGCTGGACGCAGACTGGCGTAGGAATCTGTGCAAGAACAGAGCAGCATGTTTCATGCATGGCTGCAGAAACTCTTCAGGAAGCTGCAGTTAAACTAAACTGCAGCAGTTGCATACCTAGAATGAAAATGTCACAGCCAGGGAGCAAAATGTCCTTTTCGAGGGCACTGTGCTCCCAGAGTTGATTTCTACACAGAAATGAAATAAGATGGAGAAAAACAGCAGATATCTAGTATCTGCGTCTGTTCTTTTTTCAATCTTATCTTCTATGTTATTAGTTAGCTCTTATTAGTTTGACAGGAAGGAGATGCGGAGGGAATGACAAGTGTAATCCTTCAGTCCTGCAACAGTGTACGAGTACTGTGCATGTGTGTTGTGAGAGTGTGGATGGCCCTGAGACTGCCTGCAGGCTGGTCACACAGTCCCTCTCCTCTCCATATTTCTTTGCCATCATTTTTGGTGATTACCTTTCTTTACTTTTCACTTCTGTCACAGTCTGTATTTCTGACTATATTTCTGGCTGAGTTGCTGTTTCTCGGTGCTACAGCTGTCTGCCTGCACACCGCATCTCTTCTTTCCTGTAATTATCTGTCTGCATGAAGACTCCCTCTCTGTCTGTTTAGTGGCAGAATGACTGATAGCTCTCTTATGGCTTCCCATTGGATTAATTAAAGGTGAGGCTGTATGATACCCATGCAGGCTCTTGTTATTCTTAAAAAAGACCAAACCGCTGTCTGCCACAGACAAAATGCAGCTTGTGTTTCCTTTTTTTTCTTTCTAACAGATTAGTCATTTATTGTTTTGTTTTAAAGAAATGAACAGGATATATTAATATTAATGTCTGCATGGTTATTACTTATTGCCATTATGAACATGGTAAAAGAAACTTCACATTGCTATCTTGTTACAAATTTGTGTTTAAATCATTCTCATATTCACGCAGAAAAGAAGAGGGAACAAGAGCAGTAAAAAGACTGTAAATTTAACAGCTGTGGTTATTCAAAAAGAGATCCTCCCAGTGGGTTTGCATGTGTTAAAGTATTATAACTTATAATATCTACTGTAAATTATTAAGCAATGTAACGCTGTGCAGATTGTTAAACTCAGATTGCACCTGCATTACCACACCTAATTAAACCAAATGCACATTTAGTCTTCACTCTGATCGATTAGAAATCTTAACAAAGTTTGATGAGTTTGCAAGTAGGTTTCAATTACTTATTGAAAGGAAGAGGAAACGGTGTTATATGGAACAGGAGGAAAATCCAAACATCAGAAACTGTACAGTGCAGACTTAAAGTCTACCTCGAACTTGCACACCCGTAAGCCATTTTCAAATATGAATGCCAGACAATATCCGAAGTTGCTCTTTCTCACATGTAACACATAACAAGAGATAGTGTGCTTGAGGTATGTTCTTAATATTGGAATTACTAAGTTTGGGTTAAGTGAGGTAGCTGCTTGGGTAAAGCATGCAGGAGGCAGGATACTTGACTGGCTTGCTGTGTATTTACTAGACAGTTATCTGCACTGTTCTCAAGTTGACATTACATAGACTTTGCACCAGTAAAGATCACCTAGTTTCAGATCCACAGGTGTGGACATTTGTGTGGACATTTGCGTTCTTACATGCAGCTTCATCAGCTAATGTCTAGAAAAGTTCAGGGCTGTATTGCATCTGTGAAAACTGCATTGTATTTATGTCAGAATAATGAGTTTTGGTGCATTGCAAGTGCACTGAACATAAAAGCTGCTGATATTGCAAATTTATATCAGGAGCAGTACTAAACGGGGTCAGGCTAAAAGTTTCAAAAGTAAAGCTTTTTTAACCTAAAAGATATTGGAGACATGGGTGTTGTACTGTTATTTTGGAGAATAATTCCTACAAAGGTTATCCGTAGCAGAACATTGTTGGTTCTTCTTGTTGCCTTTTACCAATCCTGTCTGTTATTTGGTGTTTTATAGGGCAGCAATGTGGTGGAAGACCAGGACCTGCTGGAAATTGGAATCCTCAACTCGGCCCACAGGCAACGTCTCCTGCAGGCTATACGGCTGTTGCCCAGGGTCAGTGCTGCAAATAATCACACACTCTCGCAAGAATATCACAGATGCTACAAAGCGGATATTTAGCCAATCTGAACTGGGTTGATTGCAGCATCTGTCTCAATGAAGTTATGCAAGTTCACGAGCAATTCAAGGAGAGAATCATGAGCTAAAAAAATTCTTCAAATCTTCTTCTACATCTGTGTTGCCATGTGATATAACTCTGTGGGTGGCTGGGCTTCTCTCTGCATCTTCTGCTGAATACTTGAACAAGATGCAAAGTAGAGGCATTCAGAGAAAGGTGCAGCAAGCCACATTATCACTGCTTTCAAAGCACATAAAATTAAATGATCCAAGAAACTTCTAAATCTATACCTTCTCGCATCTGGAAAATGCACTCAATAAAAACATATCGACACGCTTTGAACTTGCATTTGTTGCATAGAGCAGACCAGAAGTTGTTTAAAAAGGAGAAATTACCAAAATTGGAGAAAATATACAGATTTAAAGGAAATTTTTTGCTGGCTGCTGCTATATGCTAGCAAGGTCAAATACCTTTGTGTAAGTGTGCAAGACTCAAAGTAAGATCAAAGGTGCCCAACTGCACACAGTGAGAGCAGAAGAAAGGAGTCTGCAAACGAGAGCAAAAAGAAAGGGGAGAGTCTGAGCTTGGAGATAAGCAGGCTTCATAGAGACTCCAAAGAAAACTTTGATCTCTGGTCAGCATTTTCCTCCTCTCATCCCCCTTTTAACTTTTGTCTGCCCTCTCTCACACTCACACACACACACACATATTTTTGCAGACACATGTAGGCGAAAACATGCTCAACTTAAGGTGGAGGTTGTGGGATGCTTGTTTGAAGCAACATCAACTCTCTGAAGCTGTTTTGACTGTCAAGAGAAAGGTGAATGAATTATGTATTATGTGCTACACTCAAAGTATCTCAGTCTAAGCAGTGACTCTGCCTTTGGTGTCTTTTATGAACCTTCTCAATAGTTGTGCTCATGTTTACTTTTTTGTACTGAGAAAAATATGAGAAGTATTCGTTTAGCTTCCCTACCCATATCCTTCAGGACCCAGGTGTATCGAAGAAAGTCTTTTATATGGAATGCACCTTGAATTAAAGAAGTGGAAAAAGTGCAGTGCAGCTATAAAATATAAATTAGAAATAAGTATGTAGGCAGTTAGCAGTTGCACCAAATCTTGCTTCAAATAGCTGTTTTATGCAATGTAGCGCTACGTTTAGAGGATGACAAATGGGAAGAAAGATAACACATCCACTGTGTTCACGGTGGATATTTGTAAGAGCACGGAGATAAAACAAACAGAACAACATAAAAGTAATAAAAAAGTAAACTTGAAATATGAGCAACTTCTTTAATTCCTTTTCTCTGTTCTGTGTGTATCTAAGGTGAGACCTATCGGATACGATGGCAACAATCCCACATCAGTGGCAGAGTGGCTGGAGTCTCTGGAGCTTGGTGACTACACCAAGTCTTTCCTCATCAATGGTTACACCTCCATGGAGCTGGTTAAAAAGATCTGGGAGATCGAGCTCATCAATGTGAGTCTCAAACCTTTTGTCACCTCCTTCAGCAGTGCTAAACATGTCCATATTGAAGGATAAGGACTAGCGATGTGCACAAATCTAATGAAAGGAACAGACCCGCTTTTATCACTGCACGATATGTTACTTTATCCCAAAAGCATGAGCACTGTAGTTTACTTTGAATCAATTCCACATACACATTTTTGTGGCCATAAATACTCACTAGAGGACAAAAAAAAACAAACAACAAAAATCAATCCAAAGCTGAAAATAGTCCCCACCGAGTGCACTATTTCATCCAGGAACATTTGCTAAAAACAGCAGTGCTCAGCTGTTTAAGGGAATTACTGAGCTTTTTTAAATTGAAACCATAAATTTGAGAAAAGTCTTAAAGGTTCACACAAATAGGCAAGGTGGTAGAGTTATGAAAGCATTGGCTGCTTCTCTTTTAAGAGATTTGCTGAGAACACCACAAAAATATGTTCAAACAAGACAGGTATGAATACACTTGCTTTAGTATGAAGGTGGAATAGAAGCTTATTTTGGAAATTCATGTGACAGGTCAAACTTCCTCAAGCAGTAGAAAGATATCAACTTCCTTTGAGCCAAAGAAAGCTACACTATAGCCTAAGTGATATTTTTCTTTTGTAAAAAAAAAAAAGAACATTATTGCCACAAATCCAGCATAGCGTCAGTTTAGGCAGGCCACAAAGTCATTCTCACCCACCATCACGCCATATTAAGTGAACTAGGGGCCAACCCATCCAATTTTCCAGGCATGCTATTTAAGCTCCTTTAGCCTGCTTACAGTTTTTGCAAGCCACTGTGCAACCCTCTGTCTGACTTAATCAATGCCATATCTTTTGTCACTGATGCCTGCTTTGCTCTGTGGTTGGATGTTTTGGCCACTCTCCCCACCTGCAGCTTTCCATGTATGCCCATTGAAAGGTGCGGCGGTCCTAGAACACAAATATAAATTACTGCAGAAGGAAACCACAATCGTCTTTTATCCACAGAGTTCTGACTGAACTGTTGTGTTGTGAACTGAATGCTTTCTGGTTCTTGTCCTCATCTTTCACCTTGGTGACAGAGTGAATCTTTATCTCCTACTCGATATGTGGCACCGGAGAGCCATCCATCAGTATCCATGCAAGCTTTGGCTTCTTACCCAAAACAAGGTTGAAGTCAATGCAGAGGCCATACTGTGAAGAATGCCCATCAGGCATTTCTTCTCATTACTGTGCAATGCGTGCTGAGCATACAAACAGGAGGGAGGTGCGTTTTTGCTGTTATATCATAACCTTACTTTGTCATTTTTTTGTGTCATAAAAAGCTTTTCGTTGCGGTGTAGAAATTTCTGATCTGATATCCTCAGTGATAAAACACCAGTAGCTACTGAATGTTGAAGTCTCTCTTTCTGTAAATATTAGTAACGGTGGATGATATGAAGGTTTGACATTTCAGCTCCAGTGTTGTCACAAGTAGTCCAGGTTTATGATTCAATTTTTGCCAACATAAAATCTTCACTTGGAGATGCAATTTACTGCAGGCTGATATCTTTGGAGTGATGCGCTTCTTTGATGCTGCCAGTGTAACGAAATCATGCTCGATTTGGGGGGGGGGGGCTGCCCGCCTGATTTCAATGACAGAGAGTGAGAAGGGGTGTTTTTCCTTGCCTGCAGAGGATAAAGTGATGAGTGATCAGCTGGAGGAGGTGGAGAGGGAGTTATATAAGCATGTGGGATGCAAGATGTTTTATAGCACCGAGGATACCACCCACATGCTGCACTTCTCTGTGTGTGTGTGTGTGTATCTGGATGCATATGTAAGACAGTTAAAGTGTTAATACATTCCTACATGTTTATGTTTTTGCATAAATGTATGACATGCATGGAGCCATAACATTTTAGATTTACATGTGCATATCAGTATAAATATTGTGTAGCATAACGTTTTTTCAGAAAAAGTGAAACTGCATTGCAGTGCATTGTGAAACCACTAGAGGCTGCCCAAGTATACATTGTGGCCAAAAGTGTTGCATGTCCCGTTATACTTCTAACACCTTGAATTGCTTTTCACATTTTGGCCCAGGTTTGTTTGTTCCAATTAAAGCGAACCTAATGCTGAAGCATAGGCTTTTATTTTGGACTATATTGCCCCTAACTTTGTGGCAGTGCTTTGGTGGCCACGCCTCGCTTATTCAACCTCACTGTAAAAAAAACAAAGTTGTGGATCAAGTCATTTTCTTAGTTTGGTCTAAAAACGTAACCAATGCTTTATTTTCGGTTTTACTTCACGTTTGATTGTCAGTTCCTTTTCTTCATATTATTGCAGGTTATTCTTAGAATGAAGTGACTATTTAACTCGACTCACAGGCAGTCTCCTAGAAATGACTCTCTAAAGTATGGTACTAATTTAAGGGAAAATAGAGATGCTTTTCAAGTAGTACACTTGCAAACCAGTAGTTACAAGTAATCAAATGTGGAAAAATTAAGAGATAATGTTTCTACTTTGTTATTTTGGTTTCAAATTTTCTATATTAAAATTACTGGATTTATCGTTGGTTGTCTGTCTAAGAAAAAAAAAACATCTTTACATTGTAAAGGTAATCTTCATGCTTGTATTTAGGGTTAATTTACATTAAGTCACATCTGCAGTCACAGTGGAGGTTGATGTCATATTAAAATCAAAATGAGGTGTAAAAAAGAAGATAAAATAGGATCAGTGTAAAAGGATGGGGATCAGTGAAACATGGCAGGGCAATCAATGCCTGGCAGGGCTGAGCTTTGTGGCTTTGTGAAAGTCCTGACAACAGGTAATTCGAAAAAAGATTCTTGCCCTTACCTAACCTCTTCTTGCACCTTGGTCTATGCCCACTCAGTACTCTGTCCTTGCTCAGAGCTCCCAACAGGCACATCCATACACTTTAAAGATATCTGTAGGCTATTGTACAACTCAGCATATATGAAGGTTGGGGAAAGTTTGCAAACTTGAATTTGAACTTGATCAAAAAGGAACATTTACTAGCCTTTAAATGGAACATTGATTTCCAGAGGAAATATCACAGGGAAAAAGAAAAAAACAACTGCTTTTAAACTCAACTCAGACTTTATTTTCTCTGTAACTACTGAAATGCTACATTTTAAAGTTATGCCCAAGAATCATCTTAGCAGTATTTTTATGAAATCATGGGTCCCATAACAAAGCGTTACCCTAGTCTGCCTAGTCTGCAGAGACTGTGAAGCTGGTCTTATCTCATGGATGTAGTGTTTCTTATCAAGCGTGTGTGAATGCATGTGACTGGAGCGAGTTTATGTGTGTGCCTGCTGTACAGACTGCGCAGCACTGCAGCAGCACACTGTCACTGAAGTAGTCTCTGGAGACACGGAGAGGTCACTTCTGTACCTGAGAGAGGTGTGTGTTTGTCAGGAGATGGTGGAGAGAAAGATGTACTGTAGTGGGAGAATAAAATAAAGTGATATTGGGAAATACATACGGGTTTAAGAGAAAAAAAGAAAAGAATGAAATCTTTGTAAATCGAATCTGGACACTGCTTTCATGTAATCACCAGGTAATCGCTGTGGGCAACAGATGCTGCAGTGTCCATGGAGATGGGAGAGGAGTGTGAAGTATTGTTGAAGTGTTTTAAAATGGGATACAAGTATGTGTGGGTGGGGGCATAGGTCTGTGCGTTTATGTGTGTGTGTCCTTTCAATTGGGCACATATGTGGAAACCTGCTGTTGTGGGATTAGCAGAGCATTTCAAAACACCTTTTAATCCTGCTGGTCCACACTCATGCACAATACACTGCAGAGAGAGAGCGAGTGCATCTATCTCTCTCTGTAGTATTTTGTGTGTGTGTGTGTGTGTGTGTGTGTGTGTGTGTGTGTGTGTGTGTGTGTGTGTGTGTATGTTTGTATGTGTGTGTGTGTGAGAGAGAGAGTGTGTGTGTATGTTTGTATGTGTGAGATAACATTCAGGTGTGAGAGGGAACATTAACTAGCTCAGAGAGAGAGGTCCCAGCCGACTGCTCCATTTACAGCAGTAGTGTC
>VVAS01048665.1:0-15374 GCA_015103295.1 Ptychochromis oligacanthus
ATGTGTGGAACTGTAGCCTAAGGTTTAGGCTATTGTTTTTTAGGCTTTATTGCTGTTTATATTGTTAACTGATAATTATGTGACCATGCATTTCAGGCCATTTATGGAGTAACGCAGAAGTAATGTATGGAGTAGTGTAACAAATTACTTTCACCAGGGAGTAATTAAGTAAGGTACTGCTTTACTTTTAAGAAAAGCAACAAGTAACATGTAATACATTACTTTTTTGAGCAACAACCCCAACACTGTTTACCATGGAGCAGTGGCTACAATGAAATAACTAAAAATAAATAACTGATTCACTGGTACTTGGCTACTACAACACTCTTGTCTAGCTAAATACAATAATATGAAAGTCATTTGAGTTGTCACAAATGCTTCCAGTGGAAGGTGAGGCAAAGAGAAACGGAAGTAGAAGAGAGGAGGAGAACAGAGAGGAAAGGAGAGAAGAGGGCAGGGTGACTAGCAGGTGGCTTCATATTGTCTCGATCCACCACATATGTCCCGTCCACTGCTGAGCTGACAGGTAGGGACACAATGTGTTGACCTGAGGGCCTGTTAGAGACCTGCAAGTGGATAAATATAGAGCAGTGAGAGAGCATAGGTGTCTTAAATGACATATCTAATGAAGCTCATCCCCTGCAGTCTATTCACCAGTCCAGAAAAGGCTTATGAGAACACAACTATTGTGTGCTGGAGAAGACACAGCTCTAACCACCCATTCTTTAAAGTAAATACTGATAGCAGTGGAATTGAGCCCTTTATTGTATCTTTCATTTGCTTTGACCAACATCCTCCATCCTTTTCTAGTAGCAGCATACACAGTATAAACATAAACAGCCCTATGCCTCATTTGGATTTGCTTTGAGATATTCATATTAAGCCTTTGCAGCTGTTTGTGTTCCATTTGCATATGAGAAAACAGTTTCAAAAGGCTTGTCTATAATGCATAAGACCCTTTTAGGCTGTGTTTACTGCAACACTCTATTCCACCCACTGACAATCCATGAACGGGTTTGCATCATTTTGTGAGACATGCCAGTTTTGAATTATTCAGTCACTCATCTCTACCACATCACAGCATTTAACAAACACATATGCACATTCACATATAAAAAAACAGCATGGTCTACAAGAATACTACAACCGCACCTCAGTCAGTCCCTTTGGGGAGGTAGGAATCCTATTAACTAGCCGTCAGAACCTGTCGGACGCCTTTCCCGATGCCAGGCCCCTTTTGTTTGAGTGGAATAGGATGTACACTACCAGACCATTTACAGGCTGCCTTCTCTGTGTACTTTAATGGGCCCTGGGCCTTGAGTGTCATGAGCAGAAGAAAACACAGTTCAATATTCCTTCACGAGTACATAAAACAAGCACCTTCACTGTACCAGTCCTATGCATAATTCACTGCCGGTGATGTGTGTGTTAAACTCTACTGAAATATACATGGCGGCATATGCAAATTCGTCAGTGCTCTCGGATGCTGTACTTGCTAAATAGACAGCAAGAGAATAGCATGCCACAGACAGCTCATTCTGGACACAGACAGTGTATAGTACAGTATGTAACTGTAGTATGTGTTGTGGGAGTGCTAGCTGCATATATGACAGTGGATCTTAAATGTGTAGAGCAGAACAGTGAAGATTCTTGATGAAACCTTAAATGTCTTGTAATGCCACTGAGGTATTTAAATCACGCAAACACTGACATGTGAAGAACCCAGTAGTTTCTGTGAAGCTGCACCTCAGTTTCTAAAGGCTTCTTGTTGCATTAGATGGAGTCATACAAATCTAAATTTGGTCAAAGGAGGCTTGATTAGAGCAGAGATGAAACAAACACATACTGTAAATATTCTTCCTTCAATATTTTTTTTCTTTCCTAAGACAGTTTCTAGTGGTCATTAGAGGAACTGCAGACGTATTGCTGCTAGAGTTTCAATGCATGTGTTAAGTGTGCATATGTCTGTGATCTTTGTGAATATATGCAGATGAGGAAGGAGGAGAGGGCAGACTGGTGGTGTCAGGTTTTATAAATGAGGGAAGAAATGTCTTTATCCCAGATTTGGACCCCCCACCCCGCACACACATATACACATGAACTTTCCCTACTAACCCCCTCATTGTGTGTTTGTGTGCACGGTTTGGACCAGGCACTGGCTCAGTTCGATTCCCAGCAGTGTATCTTTAACAGAGCCTTCCCACTGGGCTGCCAGGCTGTCCCCCCTGATGGGACAATGGCCCAGCTGACACCCCACAGCTCTGCCAACACAACCCACACGTTCGACCCACAATCTGCTCCCCTGATCCTGTAGGGTGGGGAGTGTTTAAAAAAAGAAGACAATATAAAAGAATCCTATACTCAGTTATTCTACAAAAAGATAGTAAAGTGTAGGCCTATGACTCAATATGTGATAACTCAAAACCTAAATTTTTGTGGCGCTCAGACAAAAGTTTGAGCATGCAAATGCCACACAGGTAACAGCAAGCCCCTGACCCAAATTGCCTCCCAGAAATGAATATGTCCAAGGTGTGAGATGAATTTAGGAATTTTCATTTAAGTATTAAAACACCATGTGATCATGTGTTTCATAATGTATAAAAATGCAAAATCTGATCAAACAAAGAATGGATATGGAGTTCCAGCTTTGCATTCACTGAGCTGTGCTAATATGCTGTGGATATACTTAGATTTGACATTTATACTGCAGTGGCTTAAGGTTTTATAAGCAATAGTTTCTCTTGTATTTATGTGAATACATCTTTTTTTTTCCCTTTTCATATAAGTTTATTTATTTAACCCTATTTCAACCTTTGTATGAACTAAAACTTTTTTAGTAAGAGCCATCACTACGTATGATTTATTTACTGAAATCTTTAATTTATTCATAATGCAACCAAAGAGCAGAACACAATCAAATTCCATGCATATTACAAGCACAAACATAATGAAAGGTGCAGTGTACCTTTTTGTTTGCCAACATATGTACAGTAAATCTGGCCCTCAGCATAAATGTCCAGCTGCCAAAGCTGTGGTGTCACTGGTGTTGAACACTGTGTTAACAGGATGTGTAATGTGGTGAGCTGCTCCTGTGCTGAAGCCAGGGCTGGGTGGCAGCAGCACTGTAGGCTACAGTAGGGTGGTTATCATGAAGCAGTTATGTAGATGCTCTGCTGGGCCAGTCTAATTACAGGAGAACAGCGTGCACCAGTCTGGGCCTCCAAATGGCACCATATGTTTTCCCAGACTAACCGGCTGAATAAATGCCATTTAACCATTCAGGATGCACTGTGCTCTGTGTCTGGAAATCAGTCACTCACACTTATATAAAACCATTCACCCCCCCAAAACACACACACACAAACACAAAAAAAACGTGCCACCCACCTCTGCCATATCAAACTCAGATGTCAGCCATTTACCCTGCTTACTCCACCATGCATACTCTCACAGCATCCTGTCCAGTTTAACCATTTACAAATCCTATTGTAAGTTTGTCTTTGTCTCTCTATCACATGCACACTTGCATAATAACATTCTTCATTGAGTTGTAGCCAGTTTAGTTAACTAAAAAGGGTCTGGTTAATCAGAAACAGTGTTTCTAAGAAGTCAGCAACAGGTTCAGGATGACTTGCAGTATGCGACCCACGCAGTGAACGACCCACGCAGTGAACGTGATCAGTAAACCCGACAAGGGTCAACACAGGTAAGAAACAAAAAAGCAAAAATATGCTTCATCTCTCTTTTGCTGTTTAAGCACTGCAGTTCAGCTATTTAGCAATCTTGCTGTTAAGTGGTCTGACTTAAGTGCTACTGACACGGTATATTGAAAGCCAGCACAGATATTGTAGCTTAGAAAAAGTATTTAGTGTTTCATTTTGAATCTCCAAATGGCCTAAGAGGGAATCTATCCAATTTTCAGACAGAAATTAAGAAGATATTTTAAAATATATAAACAGGATTTTATATAGTAGTCACCAGGAAGGGAACCAGTGACTTAGTATGGGCTAGTATTAAATTTTAAAGAGCTTAAAATACAAACTTTGCAATGATTTTTTTTTCTCCTACTTTTCCTACAATCTGAACATGGAGTATTCCCCAACCAAAACTCACTGGCAAAACCACACAGCATCGGTGATAAAAGGAAACTATTCATTGTGATTGCAAAAAGCTGACAACATTTGTATCATGACCTTTTTTGGGGGAAAAGCTCCCTGTATCATCATAAGATAGACCTTTCACACATCATCAGTTTGTTAATGAGAACTGCCTAGACAGAGGCGCTCACAGATGCCTATCAAGGGCAGAAAACAAAAAGAGAATGTAAGTAAATATGGACTGTAATTAGTATGACAAGGTTGAAAAAACAGATAACACACCGCAGCAGCCCTAAGGCCAACACTTTCACACACACACATGCACAAGCACACTTGTGCATGCACGAGACACACACAGGCATTTCACTGCACGCTTACACACACACTGAGAACAAATCAAATGTTTTAATCAGCTTGCTACAGAATATAATGAGGATCCACTAAGCTCCAGCTATCAGCTGCCATCGGCCACTCCGTAGTGCCTTCAAAGAGCTGATTTTTCACTTCTTCCACAACAAGCTTAACACAGTAGCTTTCGAGTGAACACAGTCTAGGCAAGTGCAATAAAAACTGAAAAAAAGTAAGTGATGTTTCAGCAAGTGATATGTATGCAGTAAAGCAAAGAAGCAATTATGTGCAAGTGGACATGGCAGTGTAACTTCTGGGGAAAATGTGTGGGAGTGGAATGCACCCTGTTTGTCACCATTGTGATTTACAACATGGAAATATTACAGCATAGCTGTATGCGGTCTTGGTAGAGATGAAAGTCTGTGATACGCAACGCTGCAGACCATAAATCTGACAATACATGCTTAAATACCTCGCATAAATGAACTCACTAAACTACACCAACGGATACTGTATCAGTTTATCTCTTACACTGAGCAAACACACACACACATTCACACAGAAACCTGGTGATGCATACACTTGGCCTAGCAACACCTGCTGAACAAGGCAATCAGATGAATCAGGAAAGTCAGTTACAGCTAGTCTAATTTCCACAGAACTGAAAGTATGCTCATATTCTTACTCAACTATCCAGGTATGTACCTGAAAGAGAGACGTGTACGTGAAGAGATGCACAGAATGTGTGCAGGTGGGCCTCCTGTTGCAGTTTCTGCCCTCCTGGCAGAGCTCTGACCTCTATGAGAAAGAATTACAGCTCCAGCCCTCCAGCTGGAGAAGTGATGACCTGAGAACACAACAATCTAAAAGACTCGTCCTCCTGTCCTTGTCTCCTTCCTGCCTGCTGCAGTGTGTCCTGAATGGGAGGTAGGTCAGCCTGCCTGACTGGATGAATCTGCCATCCTTCAAATCACTTCTGTATTTCTTGGCTAGATATTGTTAACCTTTTTCTTAACTACTTTTCATTTAGCATCTTTTACCCCCATTATTTCCTTTGATATCCAAATTAATATATGTATGTCTGACACATCTTTGTTATAGGTGACCCTGAGAGTCATTGCTCTAAAGCATTTAATAAAGATCCCTGTCATTTAATACAGATTCTTCGAGTTGAGTATTTATTCTTCCATGTGACAACATGTGCTGCACTCTTGGTTAACTGACAAGAGAAGCTGAAACCTTAGGAGAAGTGATATTTCTGTAATGGACACTGTGTTTCCCTATAAAGAGGGTGGCCTTATGTGTAGAGGGTGTGATGTCGGTCCAGCGTTGTCGTAAGTGAGGGTGTGTTTAGTGTGAGAAGTAACATTACCAGCTTTAAGCCACAGCTGTAAGTTATCTAGATATGCCTACATTTCAGTCTAACAGCTTTATAAATGGTGCGTACTGTGTTCGTTGCCCTAAGAGATAGTAAGTATAGGCCTGGTTTATGCAAAGCTGTGCAAAGCCTCTGCCGTTATTCTAACAAATACATATGGTAACTAACATATTATGTCAAAAAAGGGAACAAATATATGAACTGTCATATTTGCTGTACTTAAGGGCCAAATTTGATTTCTTTTAAATTAATTACTATCAATATGAATCTGCTGGCATACTTGCGTCTCACATTCATTTCAGTTTTGCACTTAAAGATTGTGTAAAATATAAATACAATATACCCCCAAGCAAAATATGGTCCAACAAATATGAAGAGAAGCTGTCCCATCTGCAGCAGAGGCTGCCATACATTTCAAACGTAAAGCAGGCAAACTTGAGCCTCTGTTCATCCGGTGCGGGCTGCTGTAAAATAAATGATGCTGTTAGCTGCAGTCTCGCAGGTGAAATGTGCTGCTGCTACAATTATTCTAATGCCAGCATGCCAGAATGCCAGTGCTACCAAATGCTGCTGTCAACCCAGGGGTTTAATTAGTTTGGCACGTGTGCCACTTATAATCACCTGCCATTACCAGTTCTGGCTGCATCTGCTTACACGTCTGTCAGTGCCGGGCAGGCTGTGTGTGTGTGTATGTATAGGTCTGTGGAGGTGTTGGACGGTGGGTTCATGAGCATATCTTTTGGCAACAGAAAACAGGCCTCAACGGTTGGTTTACTTGCACCGGCTCTCTATAATGTATATATTTTATATACACACATGTATGAGGGGGAGACAGAAAACTATAAAACACAAGAGTCCTTTCTTTCAAGTGTATGTTAAAAAGCTTTCTAAAGTATCTGTCAACTACAGCGAGGACAATTTTATTAGTGGTACAGACTTGTCAGTAGGCCATCTGTACACATGCATTGTGAAAACAGAAGAGAGCAAGGCTTGGTAGTGTCAAACTGCATTGTGAATAGAGGTACACCCCAGGCTGAATACATCACATTGTGATTTCATGAGAGCTGGAAGAGGAGGAAGAAGAAAAAAAACTTCAGGGCAGCGAGTGAATCTCGACCCAAAACAGGAGAAATGGAAGTTAAAAGTGAATCATTCACTCCCCCTGGCGTAGCAGTGGCTACCTCTAGGGCTGGAGGAGGAGGAGGAGGAGGAGGAACAGGAGGAGAAGAGGAACCCCCTGGCTCCCACAGTCATGTGACTACTGAGCACAGTATCTGAAGGATGGACCTCAGGCTGTGTATTTAGCAGTTCATGAGTGTGTGCGTGAATGTGTGTACATGTGGCTTCACACATTTGTGTGCAATGTATGCCTTTGTGCAGTAGAGCACATACACAGATTCCCACTGACTCAGTTCTTGAGAATCACCTATGTCTGCCACAATACAATAGCTCTAACCATCCCTATTATTTTCGGAAAGTTCCCATTTAGCACTAAACCAAGGCTTTAATATTGTGCCGCCTCAAAAACATCTGTTGGGGACTTGTGTGGCTACACTAATTACAAATATCTGCAGTAATCCGGCACCGATAAGAGAGCCATTACTCCACCAGACATTTATCACTATGGGATTGATGACCCATTTCAGAAGCTGCCTTTGTACAGGGAAGTGAAATCGCTGATATCCCTTTTATCCAACATCACTGCTGAAGCCATCCATTCGTCAGGAGGCAAGCTAGTTAGAATTGTAATTAACAGCTATGGACTTTGGCCCTAATAGAATTTTTGCAGGAAACTGCAGATTGACATAGGAGAGGAAGGGGAAGAAATTGTACAGTGTTTTTCTTTTCTTACTAATTGCCACTTTGAGACGCTGTCTGTCGAGAGAGGTGCTCTATGCTGCATCAAGAAAATGCCAAAGCAGCACTCCCCATTCACCAAATACGGTATTTCTGTACATTTGTAAATATGTAAGCATATGCATTTAGCCATGTGCTTGCACAGGCACAATGATTTGAGAAAATTATCTACCACATACACAATTTCATAGGTCACACATAAAACATGCATGTCTCTACTCAAATTCATAAGTTATGGGTTTCCTCTGAATTTTTTTCATTCCAAAGCACACCCACCCACCTAGACATGCAAAAAAGTGGAGCAGCAGATGATCACAGTAGGTAAGGACTAAAGGTCTGGCCACCTGCCGGCCACGTCCCATCTTTGTAGCAGTAATGAACAGAGACAGCTTGGGGACGGCCCTGCAAGCTTGTCCCCCCCTTCTAGCCTCCCTGCTTCGGGGCAAAGCTGGGGGCCCTGGGGTGACAGGAACGCCAGAGATGTTCCACTCACTGACAGGCAGGTCTTACCTGGCCAACCTGCTGTACACATTTGCGATGCGACACACACACAAACACAGGGACAAATGTGGAGATACACAAAGACGTGCACGCATTAGTGCCGTATATCTGTGCACACTGTAACCGCTCACACATGTTCACGTTCCTATGCATACGCACAAACCAAAGAACACACCAACACACATACACACACAGGCTGACCCGGTGTAATTCCTCCAGCACACGGCTAGTGACAGGAGCAGCTGCGGCCGCTACGGCAGACAGATGAAATTTTCATAACTATCTCCTCCAACTTCCATCCTCACCTTCAGGATAATTTATGACCTGCCTGCCAGCCTTGAAGAGACAATATGCTTGCTATGAAATGAAGTGTTCCAGCAGTGTAGGTTATAATTAACAGAGAAGGGGAGAAAGATGTGTGTATAAGTAGTGGGAGGAGTGGAGGGCTCCCCAGGTGGGGTGGTTATGGTAGATGGGGTCGGGGAAAAAAGGGAAAGGATGGAGCATGTGGTGTGCACACATGTAAAATCTACATATGTGCGTATTTAAACACCACATACATTGCTGCAGTTAGCTCTGTGATTCCACAATTAAACAGCAGCACAAAAGTAATTAACCTCCAAAAAAGTGCCTATAATAAACAATATCCAAAGCACAACCAAACCTTACAAGCATCTGTTATACAGATTGTCTGTGTGTTAACTGAGGCCCATTATTCTTTATCATGGTACCCAGTGGTACAATTTTAACTAACTTATTGATTTAAATAAAACAGTTTCACAGAGAGGGGAAAATGAGCACCTTCAACATACTTCAACCAAAAACTAACTGGATTTAGAGAAGATACATTGTAAAGACAGTGTTTTTGTGAGCACAACTTCCATCTTCCAAAAATGCTATGTTCTCAATGTTTGTTTCACATGCATGCCACACATCCTCACCCAATCATGCTCTATCAGCTCTATGGGATGTTGGGTTTGACCAGAAAGAATGTCCTGGTTTTCCTGACCAGTAAAACAGGCCCAAAACCACCCCACCCCTTACCACATTGTCTATTCCAAACACAAATCTTGTTTCCATATTAAAAAGGCAGCTTTTAATAGGCAGCTGTCTCTGCAACAAGTGTGTTTAAATGGCTGTGGGACTTTTAATGACATTTTCGACTCTCTCCTTCCTCCTTTTCTTTGCCAAGCTCTTACTGTGAAATGCATAATTATGAAATTACTGTTTTCATTAAAACCTGTAAATATTTTAATGCACTTGTGAATCAAGTCATGGATAAGCAGAAGAATTTAACAACAGAGAGCATGAATGTGATACTGATTCCTGCTAATGCAAGCCTTCTATTCCCACAGCAAACCACAGAACTAGAGAAAGCATGTATCGTAACGGCTAATTACTAACTTGCATTAGAAACAGGCAAGATAAAGGTAAGTGCATATTTACATGGGTAAAATGTGTTTGTGCCGTTAGTAGAAGGTAAATAAATAGAAACATCCATCATCTTGTTCTAAACACATTAATGCAAGAATAAGACATATTCCGATGTACTTTCTAGTGTGGGAGCAAACTAGGATGGGAGAACGATTACTACGGAAACAGCAGCTGTGAGGTTCTGCTGAGGTCAGGACATGTCATGCATAACTGACTGATTGCTTAACAGGGGTGGGTGCATGAGAGAAGAATTCATAATTTACAATCAAGCACACACAAACACACACCTCACAAACACCCAGGCCACAGACAATCTCGCTGCACGAACGTAACTGGTCTAAGGGACCACACAGACATGTTTTAGATAAAGACAGACAAATTAGATGACAGAGTCTTAGGCTAACCACTGCGCTTGCGCTAATTACAGGCTGGCCGGTGATAAAAGAGGCAGATGACATGTCCTTATTTGTTTTCTCCCTCAGTGCCCAGAATAAAGTAAACACAGCAATGTAGATGACGGCAAAAGTAGGTGGTACAAAGAAAAAGGCACATAGACAACAAAGATACAGAACATGGTTGTGGGATGGGATTTCAGCCCACCACACACAGGTGTTTACCCACCACTGTAGTAAAGAAACCCTTGAGGTAAAGAAATACAAGTATGCACCGAGCAAAACTACTGGCTTATAACCCGTGCCAAGAAAAACAAACTGGGCCAGCCCTGTCTGTTCTGCTTGCAAAACAGGACCACTGTTGTGGGGGTGATGAAGATGTAAATGTGGGGCTGCTGTCTGGGAGATCTGATTAACCTGTCACCTCGAGTTGCAACTTACATCACACAGGCATGGTTGACAACATGCCCGGACCGACCTGCCCCAAACCAGAACGCTGGTTTAATGCCAGTCCACCACTGCTAATTAAACCTACTTATTAACAACCTGATGCCACCTTCTCTGCACTGCACCCTACAATCTGTGTTTTCCAAACTCATGCACATCATAGTCATGTGGATGTGAAGCCAAATTAAAGAAGTCATGTAATGACATACTGTTTGCATTCATTAGAACAATGAGATGTGAATAGACAACAACTTTGGTAGATGGATGGGAACTTGTGTCTGTAAACACTTAAAAGAGGTAAAGTGAGTGAATTCTCTAAGACATGATAGCAGTCCCATGCAGCATGGTGCCACAATTTCTAAGACATTAAGCAGGTTTGGTCACATTAGACTAGGCTGTGATCTGTCTGCCTTTATTGTGGACACGACACCGACAAACTTTCCAACTCCCATCTGGGACAGAGGGACCTCCATTGTCTCCAAGCTCCGTCTCTCGCCCCAGTGCAGGAATCAGGGCGGGGTCTGTCAGGGACAACACAAAGGAAATGTCACCACTCTAAGAATGAAGTGCCAGCCGAGAAAGGTCTCTCTGCTTTTTCTGTGTCACTGTGCATCTCCACAGGGGTGCAACTGGTAGCTGACAACAGTGGTGGGGTCATCCCTAGCTGGGCACAGCTTCAACCTCAGTTTTCTAGCCCCTGCTGGCCCTGGGTGACCCGTGGTTTTGATGACAGACTGGACCTTTTGTGTAGAAGCAGTCTGTCCAGGTGAGGACAACGGAGGTTGACAATGGCAGGAAACATAAAGCCAATAGAAGCTGGGAGACAACCCTACAGGGTCATGGGTCAAACTGGACAGCTGAGTGATGAGTGCAGCTGTGAACACGTGGACCTCCTTCTCTGCCCTTTTACCTCTGCTTGCCATGTCAGCTGATGTTTCCTTTGTCTTGGGATAAAGACCTCACTAACTTTCAACAAGTTGGAGAAAAGTAGTAAACACAGGCAACAGATGTATTATGCCAAAAATTCTGATTGTATAGCTATAATATTGACATCCCAACCTGTACAGTGTGAGTGAATACCTTGTCTTTTCAAGAGGTCACTGGAATAGAATTAAAAAAGGACATTTGCCGAAAATTATTTTAAAATTTTAATTAGTTGCTTTTTTAAAAAAAAACAAAACAACTAAGTTAAAAACAAATAAACAAATGTTAATATACATACAAAGAACTAGATGTTCTCTAATCAATGCATAACTTTAACAATAGTTGAACATTGTTAGCTTTAACTTTAACAGTAAGCAGAAAAAAATAAAACATGGTTTAAAAGTTGTTGTCCTTGTGAAGAGAAAGAAACCCTATTTCTACGAGTTTGTTTACATAATCCATTATCACAACAGTCTCTCAGTTGTAATATGGCATATGTCCATTATTGTCTGCAGTGCTGCGGATTTTGCTCATTGCAATTTTGGACTGGTATAAATCAGAAATGTTGCTAATTTGCAGTGGTTTCAATGCTTTAGCAACAAATTTGTTGAGTCTTTGTTTTCTTCCACTCTTCAATCTGAGGAGAACAAGAACTGTAGCACAAATAAAGAGGACTATTTTAAACCTTGTAATGTATTACCACCCTCCAAACTACACCCTGTTCACACATCCTGAGCTGTCCAACTGTTTCCAATGCCAAAGGTCAATGGCTGCCTACTCTCCTACTGGCCCACACTCAGAGATGGGAAGACAGGGTTTGCCAAGTCAGGCACAAACCCTGCTTTGGGTCATAAACACCTCCGTCTGTCTACCCTCTTCTTTTCTGCTCCACAGAGATGAGTTAGGTTTTCACTCTGTTAATCTTTCACTACACTCCTGCTCGCTTTTACATTGGCCCACTGGAGAACATTGAAGGGGAATGAAAGAGGGGTAGTAAAGGATAAGAATGGATAAAAGAGCAGGAAGAAAAAGCCATAGAGAGGGCCAGATGGGCACCTTCACAGTCCATTTATCAAACCCAATGTGGCCCTCCCTTCCCCTCCCCACTGCTCTCATGTCCTAAACCCCCATGTAATTCTGTAATGATTTTCATTATCATATAATGACCTTACAAAGCCTACAGCAGTTTGCATGGTCAGTACAAAACTCGCAGCTGTTCCCTTCAGTATTTGCTTGCCGGCTGTGACAAAGCTTTTTTGTTGTTGTTGTTTTTTCTAATGCCCAGAGGAGCGACCTCTAGGTTTTGCAAGGTCAGCATAAGGTCACCTCATCCAGGATGTTCAAAGGTAGCTGTACTGTAAGCACACGGACTAAGGACAGCATCTAACAAAGTGCAGTGAGTATTGCTAGCAGGACAAAACATAACAATTCTCTAAACAAGGCTACAGAAGACTGTAGGCTGAAGAATTTTCTGTGCATGTACTTCTAGTGTGAATCCTTCATTACCTTTGTTAAACCAAAAACCTTCCTGGTGCCATTGGGATGTGCCATTTTCTATCCTAATAGACCTATTCCCTGGAGGTTGTGTCTTGCTCTTCAATCTGCACTTCCTGTGTGGCATACTGAACTGCTCTGCTGCGGCACAGTCACCCACCCATATAATAATCCATCTATTTCCAGGGTACTCACGGGGCATTTACCGAAGGGACATGGAGGGCAGCATCTATCAAAGAATTCACCATGTGCATCAGGAAAACCCAGTTACCAGAAAAGCTCATAAGAATAAAAAAGCTCTCATAACTTTGTTGGCTCAGAGTGAATGAATGGACTGCTTCCGCTAGCACGGTGAGCAGGGGCATCACTCACTTTGAGTGCCTATAAGTCAGCGGTGAAGAACCACTGGTCACCGGGTCCAATTCCTCTTTCTTTCCTTCTTGCTTGTGCTAAAAATGGCCTGGAGGCAGGCAATGGCAGCTAGTAGGCCCAAGTTCCAGAGCACAGAATGCTACAGTACTTTAACTGGTGTTTTAGAAACAAAAATCACTGAGAAACTTAATCAATCAGCGCTGCTTGTTTATGTTTATGGGCCTCTAGCAAAAGTCATCAATCATGCTTTTTTTGTTCCCTTTTCCATTATTTTTTGCAAGTATTATGTGGTGAATGGAAACCATGGAAACAAAAGGCAGTCTTATGATAAAAGCTTGCTTGTTGAATATTGTGTGGAAACCTAATTAGAACGCTAAATATAAAAAAGCAACAAAATGAATCAGCAAATTAATTTTACTCCTATTTTCCTGAATTCTTTTATGAAAATAAATGATGGTTTGAATACATCTGACTGAAGTGAACTAAAATTCCCTCACTCTGCATCTTCTGTAATAAACTGTATCTTTAATTCAAAATAATGACATTGCCTCTTAGTAATATGCATAAAGAAATTAAAACTTTTTCTTGCTCTATAAAGCCAAACACCCTCATGACCCTCATCAAATCGCTTGTCAGTACCAGTACGTCCCACTTAACATTGCACATAGCCATGTGTTTAGTTTTGTGCAAATGCTATCTGTTGACAGCCACTTGACAGGATGACCCCTGGTTTTTTTGTAAGTGAGGGCGGTGTAAGTTAGGGATAGACATAGAATTTGTGTAACGGGAAGAGGAGGTATCAGGAGCAGCTGGAGTTCAAACATATTATGCGGGACGTTTGCCTTCCACCAAAACTAATCTAATCAGTCTTTCACTGCTGATAGAGTAAACGTCTGTCTGCTCTGCCGACAAGGGGTGAGCATTTCCTGTCCCAGTCTGTGATGCTGGTTGTCAGCATCTTAGGGTGGGCTGAGCAAAATGTAGGGTCAGACATGGTTAGCTGGTGGTAATATTGCATTGTGGGTGGTGGGGGAACTGCAATGGTTGGGGATAGTTCTGATGTTCTGTGGAGGGTGGGGGTGGCAAGATGGTTTCTAGCTTTCAGCACATGCCGCTGGAATGCACTATCAGAGCAGGCCCTACATCAGAGTTGTGAGGCAGTGGGCGTTGACACAGCAAAGCAAGGTGTGTGGAAACAGTCTGTTTACAAGGCTCATCTGGATGGGACAAATCTAAAGGTCAACTAGAGGGGACAACGCAAAACACAGGAGTGGAAATATGAGAGCACCAGTACATTTAACATGAAGTTTTCAAAAGAAAAGCTGTTGCTTTCAGGAATTTGTAGTCTGTAGATTATTTTCCTGCCTCTTTACTTTCTCTAGGCTTTGAGGTCATGTCTGTTCCAATGTATGTGTGTTTGTCTGTGTGTTTGTGACAACTGAGGTCAAATCTGTTGATAGAGACAACAGACAATAAGCTGTGAATGCAGTGGTAGAGTATACATACAGTGTTTGTGTGCATCTTTGCTAGTGCTGAGGGGAAGAATGAACAGCTAAAATAACACTGTTGCATGTGTGAGGCCCTTCTTTATCTGAATGAACAACCAGTGTTCTAATCCCTGTGCTCTCCACCTCTATCTGGAAGGAAGGAAGTGACTGAGCCTATCCAAGACACACGTGTCGTCATGATAACTGCCAGGCCCAAGGACCTCAAACAAACACCAACCACACCAGTGCATATCTGTGGAATTCACATCAGCTCTTTAGAAGGAATGATCACTGCACACTGAAGCAATGTAGGACTAATGTGATAACTCCTGTTTATTTTGTTTGACGACGTGATCACAATTATGAAGTCCCCACCTTTTAACTGAGGAATGTATATGAATAAATTTTGTTACGGCAACAATGTTACACAAACGGTATCAATAGCTCTGGTTCTTGCAAGTGAAATGAGATATCATGTTTTGTTTTAATTGTGGTTTGTGTTGTGGAAATCAAAGCAACATGTATGCATTAGTGCTATCAGAATTGGCCAAAAAAAGTCATGTTCAATGACTCATTCAAAAAAAAAAAAAAAAAACCAAGAATGTATAAAAAACTAAAAAAATTAATTTAAATATTCTATTGG
>VVAS01048670.1:8100-18855 GCA_015103295.1 Ptychochromis oligacanthus
TAATGGTCACTCAGCAGGGTGTGATCTGTACATTACAATGGTCGCAGAGGCTGTATATACACGATGACATTACACACGCCCACCATTAGCATATGAGAATCTTGGGCACACTTTAACACATGCTGGTGTCAGCGCTCCCCGGGAGCTCTACAAGTGCTGCTTTTGTTTTCACTCAGTCTTCATTTGTCTGAATTAGCTTTGGTTCAGGATCAGATGTTGATACAAAAGATACCAGACCGTGGCGACACAAGCATGCTGCTCTGTCTGCTGCTTTGAACATTAAGTTACATTCAACAACAAGTGGTTGGTCTTTTGTGGACTGAGTGGCTTACATATCCTGAGCCAGAAATGCTCTCTTCTTTTGCTTAATTCATCTTCAAATACTGTGTATCAACCTGCTTACATTGACTTTTTTATGACATTTGTCCTTTTCCTTTAGGAATGTGTGTTGGCGTAATTGATCCCCTGCATGCTGCTGTCAGAAGAGCTTTAGCAGGAGAAGAGCAGTAAGCATGGACATGGAAGACTTTCCTCCCCCACCGCCTGAAAGTAAAGTCAACAAGTCTTTGTCCTCCTTATGTGATATGCATGGGTCCAGTTGCTTTATGTAGCAAATTAGTAAACACAGAGGAAAGGGGGGTAGCCGTGGGCCGGTTAGCTCAGTTGGTTAGAGCGTGGTGCTAGTAATGCCAAGGTCGCAGGTTTGAGCCCCGTACGAGCCAAGGCTTTTGAGGTGCAGCGTGACAAACAAAAGGAGTTAAGAATTCTCTTTATCAACCGCTCATTCTATGTCAACACACCACTAAATCCTAATCAAAAGCAACAGAAGTGCATAGAGATAAGAAAACAAACAAAACCAAGTTTTTTTTCAAGCCAAAATAGCAAGATTCTGTAGTTCCCACCTCTAAATTGTGAACTGTTATGTGATGTTGCCAGGTAAATGTCTTTGGATTTGAACTCTTTATTAAACAAATCAGTCCATTTGAAGTTCTGATTTTGGACGCTGTTATCTATATTTATACCTGGGTGCTTAAAATGTATAGTGTAGTTTGATAAATGGCAGATAAACTAATATTGAAGTAAAACATTAGTTGCAGCCCTATGTTGAAATTTAAAATTGAACACCAGCATATTGGGCATTGCACACTTAAAGTGGACCTAATGTGTTTATTATTAGCTCCATATTTTTTATTTTTTTTGCACGATTTACAGTCATATTTAGTCACTGTTTGTCATATATTGCAGCCGTTCCATTTATCCACTGTGTGAAACAAGTTGGTTTAGCTCCTCTCCCTGAGCAGCCACCCTCCCTTTTAGCCAGCTTTCTTCTGATTGGCTGTCTTTTGTAAACAGACAGTTTGAAAGGAAGGTGGGTGGGGCTTCTGTGGTCACAGCCATAGCTTTGTGCCTGAGTTGACCATATTAAGGATATCCCATCTCCTTTACATCATTCAGATCCAAGTGGAAAAAAGCAGATCACAGTGGCTCACAGGGATCATTTGAAACTTCCAGAACTTTCATAGTTTATATTTGACAGAAAATAAATAAGTACATCCATTTTAAGCAAAATGAGGAAACTTTGTTTTAAAGAGATTATAGTGTTCAATCAGTAGAATCACCTGATCACTTCTGCAGTTCATCTTATGGTTGGATCATTTCCTCAAAGGTTGCTGGAGCTGGACAGTATGAGTAAACAACGCAGATTCCTCTCCTCCGCGCGTCCGCCACTGTAGAGTGTGTGGGCGGAGGAATGAGGGAGTAAGGAGAGTAAAATGTGCTGCGCTACTGTGAATAGCAGACAATGTGCTTCAGTATTAGGCAGAATACTGATGCAGCAGCACACACACAGACACACAAAGTGTCCGGGGATAGACGCGGGTCACAGAAATGCTTCGTCTCCAGCTGGCCGGTCCCTTGCTTTGTTGCTGGGGTGATGCAGGAGCAGTGACTCATTTGAGCAGACCATTTTGTAGCTGAGGGGTCCTCAGAACAACATCCATATTGTCAGTATGAATTGACAATAGGTACCAAAGCTAGTCTCCTTGTCACATTTGCATGTATATCTCCATGATCTTAAACTTTGCATTCTTACAAGACTAGAAGGTTGAAAGAAACTCTCCAAATTGGATTTTATTTCCAGTTTAGAGTTGAAAATATAAAGTAGATTAGAAGAGCTAAAGGTGGATGATTATCACACGTGTGTTGTTGCCCTTGCGTGTTTGCACAGTCTGTAATTATGCTGCAGGCGTGCATACCCACTCAGTGAGCCAGCTATCAATGACCTCCTCTGCCCTTAGTTGCAGATGTAATATTGAATGGCCAGTTGTGATTCATGCTCCGGCAAAATCCAATCAAACGAACTCCATTCTGGCACAGTCGAGTGTTTTACTTTGACACCACAGTGAGGGAACCAAAGTGCATATTAGTGCAATTATTAGCATGTGAACATACATTTTACTTTCCAGGACTTTCCAAACTGTCCGTGCCTTATCACAGCGTCCCACAAAGTTCATTATTGCACCGATGGAAAAAGACAGATAGCATCTCTGTTCCCAGATTTGCTCTTTGCTTCCCTTTTTTCTCACGTCGTCAGCTGTGGGTGCAGCTGGACATGGGGTCGCACTGTTGACCTGGAACATTAGTCACAGACTTTTCTCTCACACACTGAGGAGGTGGAACGACTACCTTTCAGAGCCTGAGGGAGTCATGACGTTGATTTAGAGCTGTGTACACTGAAGTTGGGGACTTGAAAGTAATTGAGTTTGCTACAGGAGGCTTCAGCGAGTTAGGCCTCACTTGGTCACCAGCCTGGAGGTATAATCTGACATACGGCAACAGTGAATGTGGTTAACTTCATGGTAACTGTGTGTAAACAATAACCATACAAAGAAATATGTCTAAATGTTGGAAATTCAACATGATAGACAGTATAGAATAAAACAGTGTAGGGTAGAAAAGTCTTATTCCTTGATTTGTCAGGATTAACAACTGTGGAGATAAAAACTGTGGCTGTGTCAGAGAGGGGTCAAAATGCCGAAACCCGGGATCGAACCAGGGACCTTTAGATCTTCAGTCTAACGCTCTCCCAACTGAGCTATTTCGGCTACTGATTCTTTGAGGGTACCTCACTGTGTCACACAGGAAATCATGAAAAGTTTCTGTTTTCTTTGGGACCCCAGTCAGGATATGAGAGAAGCTAAGATAAAACTTCAGACTGTGAGTGAATAGAGCCACACTGGCTGTGACTAGTTGAGTAAGTGATCACAAAGAATCTGTGGTATTTGAGAGCAACACTGTGATAGTGAGATAGAATATCATTCTCAGAAGTCCTTCATGTTGGCTCTCCTTACTAATATCAGCAAAGCTTATGAAAAAGGGAAGGATTGAATGGTGGTAGGAAGAGTTCTATACAGACTGTGAAGCCTATTTAAAGTATTACCTAATATTTTCAACAGCATTGACCATTTAAAAAAATATAGATATTTCCTTTGCATAACTCTTTTTTCCTTTCACTGCACCAATTACTGTCCCGCATACTGTCTTTATCCATCTTAGGGCCAGGTCATGAAGCCCAGTAATGAAGGTTGAGCCTGTGCATTCCTAAACCTTTGGCCCACTCTTAATTCACTGACTCAAGCCCACATTTTATTCATCAGAAATAATGCATAAACTCAGGCTGTAGTCCTCACTGAACGGAGTAACAGCTCTCTTTCCTGCTGGCCTAATTGCAGTGTGGAAACTGGAAAGACATTTGTAGTTCTCTTCCTGTCTCCTGTCAGCTGAGAGCTCTGATGTGAATGTGATGCCTTTGAATGCTAGCTATGTGTTGTAGGTCTGCCCTAGTTTGTTTTTGCTGTAAAGAGCAAACCAGCTCATGTGCTGCTTTGGTACCAATCCTTGATGTAAAAATTTCTGTAAGAAAGTAGACCCCACCCTTAATTATAAGTCTGTATGTGGCTCAGTCCTGTAGATTTAACAGCCCCACGACTAAAAATGCCACCCAGAGCGTATCTGTAAAAGATCTGTAAAGCAGTGATTCCCAGCCTCTTTTGTCAGAGCTCCAGTATGCCTTCAGTGCCAGATGTGTTAATATTATTTTATTTTATTTTAAACTAGTACTTTAAATGTTGTTACTATTCATTATCATGCAGTCAAACAGTGTTTGGGTCACTTTGGTAAACTCTGTATTGTACTACCATTTGATAGCAGATTTAGACAAATCCCCAAAAGCAGACAGTTTTGTATGATTAGTGTGTCTGTCACCTCAGAGTTTCAGAGCCTTAGATTATTGGATAATAAAGGGATAGCTAGTGCAATAGTAACAACCACCCAACTCTTCTATGTTTATTCTCTGAATCTAATAAAATCCAGCACCAAACACTTCTGAAACCTCTCTCTCTCTCCAGTGTTGGCAGGGGATGTCTCTTTCACAGATGAAGATGAGGGGGAACCCTTCGATTTTGATGACATTGGTGATGACATCCCTGAGGCTGCTTGCCCACCTCCTGTACTCGCAACGCCTCTAGCTCCCATCAGTGGGGATCAGAGCAAGGACAATGCTGTCAACAGCCAACGTGATGGCCTTCTCCCCACTGGGGACCCCCCAGTGCCTTCCTCCACAGCCACCACAGCTTCATCATCAGCAGGTGGAACAGTTGCCATAAGCAGATCCTCCACAGCAGGCGAAGCAACAGCAGAAGCCGAGGGGACATCTGCTGCTGAGGGAGCTGATGACAGGGAGATAGATTTACCACCACCTCCGCCTCCACCCCCTCCTCTGGATGATGACAAAGAGACACATCCTGGAACAACAGGTATGCAGTCCAGAAGTGTTGACGTTTTATTGCTGGCTCCAGGCGAGTGAGGGTGTTTGGACCCATTTCAGCCTTTCCTTAGGACAGAGAGTCCTTCCAACTAAAGTTGTGCTTGGAAATCGGATCACTGCAAACAATGCGTCAAGTATGTGTTTTGTTTTTTGGCAGTGACAAAAGTTATCTACATTCCGCTGTCATGTTGTATTTACATTATCTGGCTCTGATCCCACCCCCTCAGCTCAAGCTAAAGTGAGACCATAAAGTGGGGCAGTCTGTCTCTCTCATGACACCTTGTATCTCTGGGTGCCTGTAGCTGGAGATGTTCTGGCTTTTATCACTGAAAGTCATGACAGCAGCAGTAGCAGCAGCAGCAGCAGCAGCAGGGTTGGGCTCTGCTTCTACTCACTCATTCTGAAGTATTGCAGTGAAGAGATGATGCCACTGCACTACTTTTCAGCTTTTGCCCATCATTTGCCCTCATAAGGGATGCAAGATCAAAACACAAGAAAAATTCTATAAGAAAAATTCTTATAGTGCAAGACTTGTAGGGTAGCTCACACATGATTTATTTTTTTCATATTTACTGCTTTACCGCTATCTTTTACTGCTAAATTTCACCTCTTGTCTTAACCTAAATAGGTAGTTGTAACAAAAGCTGCATAAAAAGACTCAAACAAAATAACCACACTTCAGGAAAGTGTCCTCAATGTGAACATCTAAAACTGTATCAGATGAGAAAAAATTTATTTTTGAGAGCAGATGACAGATCAAATTTTACATAAAGTTTAAGTAAAGTATTATAAATATTATCAGTGTTTAAATAATAAATAAAGCGCATAGGAAAAACTGAAAAATACCAAAATTATCTGAAAGATTGGAGCAAATGAAATTAAACTTAGGGAGAGAACCTTTTAACACTCATTTTTGATTTTTATAGTTTTCTGATACAATATTAATTAATTAATTACTTGGTAATTACATGTAATCTGTTCCAGTTTATTATAATGTGATCTTCGTTCCAATTGTAATTATATTTGTAAATGTATCAGCTAACTGTATAATCTTTCCCTCACCAGGCAGTGAAGTCCAAAATGTATCCATCAGTGACGCTCACCCTCCACAGGCTGTCTCCAGTTCCTCCTCCCAGGGCAAAGTCAACCCCTACTCTGTGATTGACATCACTTCTTTCCAGCAGCAGCAGCAGCTTGACCAGCAGCATGGACCCTCCTCTCCCACCTCCTCACCAATGGAGCCCAGAGAACGAGAGGGAGAAGACCAGGATGCCCACGGCAGCCCTGCTGGCATCACTTCAGGATACTCAGTGCCTGTGCCATGTGGCTATGCAACCCCCTCTGGTGTGCCGCTCATCACACCAGCTTACACCACACCCATCATCATTCGACATCTCTCTGTAGATGAAGATGGTAACTAGAACATGCACCAGGGGAAACCCCAAAGACACTTTAATAAATACTGTTAAAATAAGAAGAGCTACAACAAATGTTGGTTTATTTTGAAATATCTGTGACAGAATGTTTCCTAGCTGTTTAATTCCTCCTTTTCTTTTTCACTGCACTCAGACCTACAGATATGCAGCTATGACACGTAAATGCTGTCTCAGCTGCTTCTATCCCCTGTCCTTTCTTCTTTCTCTTGTTTTTCCTAAAGCCTTGCCACAAGGAAGTAGGGACTAAATTTAGCCCTCCCCAAAGGGGAGTGCTGGCTGTGAGGATTTTCCGGTTTCCCTAAAATCTTGCAGTAACTGAGTCCAAGCCTGTGGCCTGGCAGTCCCTGGTGCCTAATTACACTGTAATTATCTTACTAAGGTCACACCATTTTGAAATACTTTTGCTTTTGAGATTTTTGAAAGTCACAGAGTGTAACAATGTAGAGAATTATATTCATTTTTGCAGTTTTGCTTTTATCAGAGCCTTCTGATAAAACGCCTGTGATACACATAGTGAGGGCGTTCTGTTACAGTTATGACATGTTCCAAGGAAAACAGAAGCACACAGAGGGAATTTCAATTTGACACATATATCAAATGAAGTTTTATGGAAGCACATTTACAATAATAAAGTATCCTAATTTAATTATCCATGGAATTATCAGTGACCCCTGGTGGCATGTGTGAAAAAGTTATGGAGTTATGTGAAGAGCAGTTTGCTGATTTCATAAAAAAATATTAGGAGAAATCATTCTAAAAGTGCCCTCTTTTATAACTCCAGAATTCACACCATGCTTTTAATAATTCTTCTAATTAGTATCCATGCTGTGCTTTACATTGCTTTTGGGCTTCAATCATGAGAACTGTGGGGCTGCAGGCAGCAAAATGTTTAGTACTGTAGGTTTCTTTTGGGTAAAGTTTCTCCCGTTCCTCTTACAGTGTCACTGGTTGGGACTGGAAACACCTCTGCTGACAGGTGAGGGACAAACTACACAAATGGAGCCTGTTAATGCTAATCACAGAGTGTATTTGATTTGTGTAATATGTACATGACTCCTACCCTCATGAGAGTAGTAATGCATAGCTCAGCAACTTATTTCCTGGCATCACAATCTTAGACTGAGAATGAAAATACGTATTTGTCAACTTAAAGTGTGTGTTTTTTTTCATGTTCTCCAAGTGTTTTCAGTGAAGAGTATCCACCTATTAGAGAAGAGGATGCTTTGGCAAAATGGGCATCAGATCCTGCCAACACTGCATGGATGGAAAGTAAGAAAAAATATTCTCAACAAGATCATAGATACTACAGTACTGCTTTTATTTCATCTCTCTGTTTGCCTCTGTACACTCAGGGCACGCCTGCAGGGTGCTATTATCTTTTTGTAATTTTCTTTTGACACAACTGAATTCCCAGACACTTCCTTCCCTGTTCTTTTGAGGAAGCACACCCTTGTGTGTGCCTTTCTTTTAGACCCCCCCCTGCATTGCATTCTGGCTGTTGTGTGAACAGCCTGGTTATGTGATTTGTAAAAACTGTTCGGATGGTTCTTGTGTTCTTCAGATCCAGACGAGGTGATTTATGATGACGTGCCCAGAGAAAACTCTGATTCCAACACAGGTTTGTGAACTATATTTTTCATTCTTTCATTCCACACATTCAGTATCAAGCTTCCTGTTTTTAGCTTGAAGTCTGTCAGCCCTGTCCACTTTCGCTTCTAGTCTTTTTGTCGTTTTTTTTTTTCAAAAATGTGTATTTGACTTACTCATATAGGCTCAAAAACTGAGTTGTATACTGTATACTGCAGTATTTCTAAATAGCCAAGTTCCTCCCATTGAAACAGATCCAGATGAGATGATCTATGATGATGTGGAGCTTGGTGAGGAGGGCGGCTGCAACAGCTCCCTCGACAACGGCTGGAGCTCAAGTGAGTTTGAAAGCTATGATGAGGCCAGCGACGGAGAAGGTCGCGCTGAGAACGGCCTGCCGCATGCCTTCATGAGAGGAAAACCTCCACAGAGGAAGACTCATGTGTGTATAACAATTACCTTTCCATTCCTCTCAGCCTGTTAAAAAATGTGCTTTTTCCCTCTGCATACCCACTTTAATCTGGCATGTCTCATATTTCATATAGTCTGTGAAAGTGTAGTTTAAATTTCTAGGTTGAAACAAATCCTTTTATTGTGCTCATTCTTTCACAGTGATGCACACTTTTTTGTGCATTTGATGCGGCCCATTTACTTCTGCACATCTGAAAGTAAACATTCTGGCTTCTAGTCAGCTTGCTGCACTCTGTGATGTTTTGGCTTGTGGTTTTGAGAATTCAAAATCACTTTATTTTAAAACCATCACATTGACATTAAAGCGAATTTGGTGGGACTCTGAGGAGCAGGCTCATTCCAAAACCATAACCAGTAACACTTGCTTTGCTTTTGTTTAGCTCTCTCAAGATCTGACACGCTTGAAAGAACACTATGAGAAAAAGATGAAAGATCTAATGGCAAATACAGTGGGAACGGTAGAGCTGCAGCAGTTAAAACAGAAACACGAGCAGAAGGTAAACTAGCTGAGGCTCACCTCATGTGTTTGTGCTAGATAAAGTAGTCCCAACCCTTTAAACTCAGTCTGGCTAACTCCACTCTGGGCGTCTTGTCACTGACTTGGTACCTTCATCCTGCTCTGACGCGAATGAACTTGTGTGGTGGTGGTGCTGGTGGTACTGGTGATGGGAGTGCAAGCATTCCTTTGCATCCCTTTCTGCCACATTGGCCTGTCTCATTGTACGTTCATGCACTGGAGGTTGGAAAGGACATATTCTAAAGTAACATTTGTTTATTCATCAGTAAACTGAGACACCAGCAACCGACTTCTCATTTCATGTCTTCAAAGTAGTTGAAACTTGTGTTGTCTGTATTATGGAGACCCTCTTTAAAACAACCACAGAAATTGTCTGAGACATTTAAACCTATGTCTCATATTATTTTCCATAAAAGCACCATGTTGCTTTTAGCTGATGTCCCAGTTTCTGTGTTCTTTGGTCAGCTGTGCTCTTCTGTTGTCTTCTATTACACATTCTGTTTATCCCTACTCTAACACCGCTCCTGTCCTGGGTAGCTTAGTTCAGTCGCTTTTTACCTATAGGTCTAGACAAAGTAAACTAAACTTGGAGTAAAAATACTTTGTGTTACTCTTAAAATATGAGTAATAGTGTATTTTGTCTCATCAAAGATGCAAAAGCTAGTGAAGGCAGCCAAGGAAGGGACCAAAGATGGACTTGAGAAAACCAAAGCTGCAGTAAAGAAGGGACGCTCTTTCATCAAAACCAAGTCATTCTGTCAAGGTGTGTAATCCTTAAATCCTCAGTGGTTCAGTAAGGATCAATCCTTCTAGCTGTACACACTCCACCTTATCTCTTCAGTTTATGTTAAATCATTGTTCATTACTGTGAAAGTTTCTGTACTTGAGTTGTAGTTTTTGTTTTTTAGGTGGTCTGTAGTGTTTTACTTTCTGTCTTTTTCTAATCTTTTAGAGCGGAAGTCAACCTGTTTTGAGGATGAGGAGTCTGGACTCTTCATTGAGGTGGACTGTTTTAATGTTGAGCCTGTACTGTGCCCAGCACCAGAGGGTCTTTCACAGCAGCAGGTAATTAACCTTCTCTTTAACTGTTATCATGAGTTGCATAACTCTTTGAATTAGCTGGTAAAAGAAACCCCCATTCTTTTTTTTTTCACAGCTGGTGAGAAGATGTATACTGGGGTCCATATTGGAAAGTGAGAAAAACTATCTTGATGCACTCAAAAGGATTTTAGAGGTATGCAAGTACAGCTGCAGTGCATTGCCAGTTTTGTTTTTAAGTGTATCTTATTACAGGTAATATCATCTCCTTTATCAGCAATATGAGGAGCCCTTGTCCCAGATTGAGCCTAGGCTGCTGAGTGACAGGAAACTGAAGATGACTTTCTATCGTGTGCGTGAGATCCTGCAGTGCCACTTCCTGTTCCAGATTGCTCTGGCGAGCCGTGTGGCTGAGTGGGACAGCCTGGAGATGATTGGGGATGTCTTTGTAGCATCGGTAAGCAGACTGTGATTTTTAAAGCCAGTATGTGTTTAGTGCATTACTGACGACTGCGTGCAGAACAGACAGTCGTTGTCTTCTTGCTATTGTACTTGATGTCTAAGACGCTTGCGTGAAAACACAGAGAGCCCCACCCACTCTGATCTCTTATAGTATGGACTCCATCCTCATCTTTTCTATGGCAGCAACTATTATGCAAAGATCTTCAAAACATAAGAACCCATCTTCCCCAGTCCTGCTCACCACTTTACTTCCGTGTGTTTCAAATCCTGCCATCAGAGTAGCAGTGGATCCATTTGTGACACCCCACAATTCAAATAATAAAACAACAGGACTTCACATTAAAAGCTTTTATTTGGACCTGAAACTTTCCTTTGCCTTAGAGTATACAGTATTTATAGAGTAAAATTAAAAAAAAAAA